>JASAOL010000560.1:0-87245 GCA_030849045.1 Wallacemonas rigidus
GAAAGGTAAATGCGTGGGTGCGGGTGTGTATGCGTGTATACGTGTGTGTGTGAGAGAAAGAAATGCTCCTTTCCAAGCACTGTCATATTGGCCCTCCAAGATCGCGTCGCTTGATCGACTCTCTTATCGAATGTCAGTGTAGCGACAAGCTATGGCGTCAGCGTGCACGCCCACGCTCACACAGAAGAGGGGCGGGGCGTGGTTATGCACACCACCATCTTAGCTTTGAGTGGCAAAGACTCGCACTTGTACGCTCGTTGTGCCGACGCGCTCTTCGACCTCATCTGTATGTGTGCCCGTAAAACTGTCGATGTACGGCAGTCGGCAGACAGTGCGCCTACGGCGGTTGCGTGAACGCCTTTCTGTCTTGAATATTCCTGTTTTTTTTTTTGTTGTTGTTGTTGTTTGTTTTGTTTGTTTGTTTGTTGGAGGTAAATCATGACCGTTTCGGACATAAGAAAAGCACGTTTGTTGTCGTCTGCACCGTCTACACGGTGACGCCATGAAGCCAAAGCAAAAAGAAGTCGGCGCGCGACAACGTGGAAAAAAAAAACACAGCATCAGGTCAATAAAATGTTTTCATGGGCTTCAAGTCAACAATACTTACAAGAAAAGATATGTATATATGGGAGAGGCTGGGGCGATGTCATCTACGTCACCACAGGGCTTCATGTCCACATCACGGCTTCCTCTCTCTCCCCCTCCCTCTCCCTCAGAGTGGTATGCGCGCCGCTGCCCGGTCCTCGCAACTTACACCATGCTGAATCCCATGCTGCCGTACGTGATGGCTGTCATGAGCTTCTCACGAAGTGTAGCCGCGTCAGGGTACTCGGGGAGATCGATCTTGTTGAAGCAGGTGTGCGCCTGCGGCAGAAGATCGGGACTGGTGTCCCAGCGACTGATGGTGAAGGCCTGCCGTTGGCCTCCCGTGCCCTGTAAGCTGGCGAACCCACCGTGAGGTACCTTCGACGCGCCTGTGACGAACTGAAGTAGATTGGCGCGGTCGGTGCTCGACATGGACGTGACAACCTCCCAGAACCACCGGATTTGGGGTGAGGAGGCGTTGTAGCTTTCGTACGCAGTGTGCGCGCGGAGGTCCTCAATGTCAATGTCTGGCATGCCGCAGATAAGAAGCTCCACTTCTTGTTCAGAGAAGCACGCGATCTCACTGCGGGGGATGACGGAGTAGAAGCCGGTCAAGAGCTCACGCAGCTGTGGCTCGATACGTCTCGTCATGTGGAACTCGCAGAGCAGACGTACGTACTGCTGCTTATTCGCATCCGTTACCATCATGTCCGTTCCGCCAGGCAGTAGCTCGGCCTCCTCCGTCACGCCGAAGTGATCAAAGTCCACGACAAAGTACAGGCCCAGTCCGGTGACCTCGTGATCAAGCAGCCAGTTCAGGTTCGCGAACAGCTCCGGATCGACGCTCTCCAAGTCCTGGAAGACAGGCTGCACGCCAATCATGTGTCGGTAAAGGGCACGGGTGAAGTGGACGTCAAAGGACGTGTTGTGCATGACGGCCAGACCCACCACGACACCGGCGAAGCGGAAGAAGGACAGGTGGTCGGGGTTCACGTCAGAGAAGGGGTTGGGTTGAAACGTCAGCCCCTCTCTCGAGTGCACAAACAGAGCGTAGCTTTCGTTGACGAGCTCCTCTGCCATGAGCTGAAACCACTCGCGCGTGAGGCCACCGGCATCGGCGCCCTCCTCGTCCTGAAATCGGATATGTAGCTGGCCACGCGTCTGCCGAGCCGTGCGCAGCTCCTTAAAACTATCGCGCAGCACGTGCTGACGGCGGACCGTCAGGGAGAGCGAGCCGCTCGCACCGGGTGTTGTGAGCAAGGCACGCAGCCGCCGCTTGAAGTCCTTGAGCTTGAACTCAAAGTCCATCAGGTTCGGCTCCGCACGCAGAAAGGCGAAAGAGGTCTCGAGCAGTCGAGGCTCCCAATGCAGCAGTGCGTTCAGCGTCGCTCGATTGTTCTGTAAGAACGTTCGCACCTGACGAGGGACGCGCGGCGGATGTGCGAGACGACCGCGTGCACGACGCGTCTGCGCGCTATTGTCGCCGCCGTTGGTGCCACCCTCACCCGCGGTGCGCGCGGCGGCTGCCGTCGTCGTGGCCACGTCCTCCTCCTCGACCTCAGGCGGCGGTGCATTCAAGTGCAGGAGCCCGAACGCGCTCAGTCGATCTGGCCACACAAGACCCTCGGAGAGACCCATATCTTCACGGAGAGGCTGCGGCACCCACCCGCTCAGCGCCGCGGTCACGGCATCCGATGTAGGCACGTCGCCACCACCGTTGGCCATGTCGGGCAGCTCACCGACGGCAGTGTGCTGCGCGGCGGCCTCGGATGCCTGTGCGGAAAGCCCTGACGGGTCACGGGTGGTTTCACGTAAGAAGCGCTCCGTCTCGCCGTGCAGCGTGCTGCTGCCATTGCGAAAGCTCGCTTGGGTCGTCGAGTGAGCGAGAAGGCGTGCGACGCGAAGGTGGTACTGGCAGAACCCCGACATCAAAAAGACGACGCAGGGTGGGAGAGGGATGTGTGCGTCTTCACTGCATCGAGTGAGAATGAGGCTGATGTCCTCGAGGTACGCCTGGGCGGCGACCCACATGCGCGTAATGTCCCGCGGCTCCACACGCACGCAGTCCGCGTACGGCATGAGCAGATGCGAGACCATGCTCTTGGCGTTCTCGTGCAGAGTAAGATGGTCAATAGCGGTCAGGGCCTCATCGACGCCGAGCTCGAACGCCTCTGGGAGTGTGAGCAGGTACGAGCCTGCACCGAATCCGGCGCTACTTGAAAACGCTGTCCTCGCCACCTCCGCGCCGAGCTTCTCCAGCAAGAGCTGCTGGATGTACTGCTTCGCGTGGGCACGCTTCTGCCTGATTTCGGCCACGATAGTCTGCGCGACACCGATCAAGGCGTGCTCGACTTGCACAATCACTGGGTCGCGCTGACCGAGTCCAGCCTTGGCGTACACGGACGCGCTCTCGCCGAGACCGGGGCTGTAGAGGGCGATCAGTGTCGTGGCGACATCTTCGGAGCAGAGTGGATTGTGTAGCATCCGCAAGAGGGCGTCTGTCATGCTTGGTGTGGCGAACAGACAGCGCAGACTCCGCTGAAGTCTCACAACATCCTCTTCGACGCTCGTCTTCACACGCGCGCAGCTCGGGCACAAGTCGAAGTGACACGTCGCGCAGTGAAAACAAAAGTGGATGCCGGGGTTGATACCACACACGTTACACACGTAGCCGCCGACTTGATACGAGTGTTCGCTGGTGATGTCCATCCACCGGAGAGGGTGACAATGGCGCGGGAAGGTTTGAATGACGTCATCTGGTGAGCGAGCGACAGGATCGTGGTGTGTGTCGGTCGACGGCACATCGGGGTTCGTCACCTTAACCAGCGTCTTGTAGACGTGATGAAGCAGCGTGGCGTAATCGTTCACGACGTACCGCACCGTCGCGGTGCGGCTGACGATTGTCGTGATGCGATCGAGGAGACGATAGCCAACGGTTTTAGCCTCCAGTGGAGTCAGTGGCGCGTTCGGGTCAGGTGCGGGGTGTGGCACCTCAGCGTAGCGCGCCTCATCCGGTAGCATGACAAAAGCCAGGCTGGCGTTGCGATTGTGCTCCACGAGAGAGACGAAGATATTGAGGAGGCTGCACACGAATAGCTCCTGCTCACGCCGAGAGGCCTGCCGCTCCTCGACGGCGACGTAGCTGGTGTCGGCGCTGAGGATGTCGTGCACGTCGGTCTGTGCGGCCCGCGCGACGGGGGTGGTGCCGCAGCTGCGTGCGATGGCCGCCTCCTGCTGCTCCGTGTCCGCGTGCTTTAGGAACGCCTCAAGCACACTCAGCACCGTCGACAGCATTTCGGCTGTTTCGGACAGCGTGCTGCACGCGAGACGCAGGAGAAGTTGGACCTGCTTACGCGTCTTCTCGTTGCTGTACGCAGCGGTGCGGAAGGTACGCAGCTGTGAGCTCGTCGCCGGGTCGTCCACGTTCATGCCAATGCACAGAAGCGAGAGGCAGTAGCACCAGGTCGCCTCAGGTAGCCGCGGCAGCAGCGGGGCGAAGCTGTGGTATGGGTGCTCAGCCGTCGGCGGGAAGATGCGCGCCGCCCCAGACTCGAGCACAGCGACAGGATCCGTGGCGAGGGGGCGCGAGGAGGAGGTGGCGGTGGCGCCGACTGCACGCACGCCGGAACTGTGAATGCCGGTACCTAGGGCGACGCCAAACGTACCGCCGTGTTCCATCACATTTGCAAAGACCATAGGCCACGTGTTGCCCTGCGCGTCTGCCGCGGGCGTGGTGGTTTCGGGGCCAGCGGCCAGCGCAGCCGTTACAGACTGCGCTGGTAAAAACAGCCCTACGTGATGGGGGGTGAGTCCTACCGGACGCCGATGGTTGAGCTGCTCAGTGGACGCCGCAGCAGGAGACGGCGCCGATGGCCGTGCAGTGGGCGCGGTCGACATGATGGTAGCGGCAGCCACAGGTGCGAAAAAGGTCTCGCGGCGCCACTGCTGGGTGCGTTCGCGTGCCCGGTCCAGCGCGGGCGCGAGCTGCTCCAGGTTCGCATACGCCTCCTGGAGAGTCTGGCTTGTCACCACCGAGGCACGCGCCAAGGGCGCCCGCATGTGTGCCTGCATGACGCTGACAGCCGCGGCTACGCGCGCGCGCTCTCCCATCGTATTCGGCACTCTTTCGCGGTGAAATCGATCAAAGCGTGAACCGGCGGGTGACGCTTGCGTGGGTACCACATACGGATTTATGGTGCGCCCAGGCGTCAGAGTGGGTGTCGAGTTCTGCACGGTTCGGTCACTAGCGCTCGCTGTCGACGTCGCCGTCGCGTGCGCTTGAAACCCTGGCTCCCAGGTCGGCTGCCACGCGCGTGCAGCGCGCGCGGCTCGCATCAACGTTATCACTGCTGGACTCCCTCGTTCTGTGCCGCCACCGCCGCCGCTACCGTCCTCTTCACTCGTAGGGACGCTGTCTTCCTCCTCCGAGGTATCCTCTACGCGTCCGTCTCCGCTCTCCTCACCGCGGGCTCGCGCTGCCGCCCGCTCAAGTTGAAGCACACGCTGTCTCGGACGAAGCGGCTCCCCGGTTGGGTCACGGCGCAGCGCGCGCACACGTGCTGGCTCCTCTCGGGCACGCGTCACTTCGGCCTCTGCGGCGCGCCGGATCTCCAGAGCCTCCGCTAACAAGTGCGGCACAGATAGCAGATCGTCCATATTGCACGTGAGAAGCACATCGCGGCGCGTCTCGGCATCGACAACAGCGAGAATATCAAGAATGCTGGTTGTGCCGGCAGGGATGTGCGTGACACCCTCTGCATTGGTGCCGTCGTCTGTCGCGGCGGTCTCCTCGTTCGAGTGACCTGTGATGCGCAGCCAGCGCGTCTCGACGTCGAGCACAAAAGCGAGCACATCTGGCGGTAACGCTGACAGGAAACGGCGATACATGCGGGTGCGATGTCCCTCAAACGTGTACGTACGTGGCCCTCGTAGCCGATCCATGGCGTTGAAGACGATTTCACTGCGCATGTCCTCAGGCAGTGGCTCAAGAAAGAGCGGGTCGATGGCGCCCTCCCACGGCTGCGGGCCTTCTTCCTCGGGAGCCTCCTCTTCTGCCGGCGCAGCCGTCGGCGCCGTTGCCGTCTCGGCCTCGGCGGCGGCAGACTCAGCTGCTAGGGCCTGATCAGCTCGGCCAGTGTCACGCGCACGAGCAGCGATCGTTGAGAGAACCGGTGCGTCGTCAGAGGGAGCATCGGCGACTGCAAAGAGGTCGAGGATACGCTGCACGACCGTCCGAGTCGGCGGCGCGACGGCCGGTACCTCGGCCACAGCTGTACCCGTGACTTCGCTTGCCTCGGTCGGGGTGGACGCGGACACTAGCGCGGGGGTCGCGTCCGGCGTCTCCTGCGGGGCGACGACGGTGGTGTCGAGCGTGGTGGACATCTCTGCCATCGGCGGCACTTCTGGCTCTGACATAGCCGTTGATGCGTGCACGTGCGCCTCTACCGACGAGACGGGCTCGCCGCTGCCCGCAATCCGCTGTTGGCTTGGGGTACGAAACAATGGTGCCTCCGCAAGCGATTCGGTCACGTGCAGGGGGACAGACGGGTTCGATGGAGTCGGTGCGACGGCGGGTGACGGCGCCGAGGATGGAGTGCTGCCCGTGTGTGGCGCTACTTCCTCGAATGCACGTAAGGTCGGCAGGTGCAGATGTACGTGTACCGTATTATCTGGTGCGAGCGGCCCCAGACGCGTGATGGCCGCCTCGCACACAAGTGCTAGGTGACGTGTTTGTGTGTGCCGGCTGTTGTTGGGTGCATTCGCCTCTGTGCCAGTGCGGACGGAAGAGTCGAACGGCGGCAGCGACGCGCGCCCGGCCTCGCGCATGAGCATTCCGAGGGAGCGGGCCGGCATGTCGTCTGTCGTGGAGAAGTGTGAGATGAAACGGTCGAATCGATCCGGTGCCGACGGGTCGCGCTGGCCGGTCGCGAAACCCGCCAACGGTCCGCGGATTCCACCGGACGCGTTCGCCTCCGCGTCCGTCCCATCGCGACCGTCAGGGGAAGTGAGCCAGAACGCACCGGGGTGGAACCCGTAGTCGACGGCGTCACGATCGTTCGGGTCTCCAATGAGCATCTCTTCCAGATCTAGATCTTCGTAGTCGTCATCGAGGTCATCGTACTCCTCTTCCACATCCTCGTCCTCTTCATCGGCGTCGCCTTCCTCATCCTCCTCCACGACTTCTTCCCACTCTTCGCCCTCGCTCTCGCCGCTGTCGGTGTCTTCGTCGTTAGGGACTGGCTCCTCTTCGTAGTCGTCATCGAGGTCATCGTACTCCTCTTCCACATCCTCGTCCTCCTCATCATCGTCGCCTTCTTCGAACTCTTCCACAATGAGATCTTCCGCGCCTTCAGAGTCAGAGTCGTCAGCGCCGAGTAGCGCATGGAACAAGCCAGCCCTATTCGCCGGCCCACTGCCGTCCAACAGTCGCGTTGTGACGCTGGTTGGTGTCAGTAGTCGCGGCTCTCCGCCCAGAACGTCACCAGATGGCTGCAGCAGAACATCCGCAGGTCGCGTGAAGGTCAACGGAGTGCCCGTCGGCTCGATCGCCTCATGAAGACAGGCATCGGTGAAGACGGCCGAGTGCGCCGCATCGCTCCTGCCACGGATGGCGTCCGCTAGTGATTGGAGCTCTTCGTCGCTGTGCGGTGAGAAGACGGTGGGTGCGGGTGGTAAGCTCGCCGCGCTTGATGATGTACCTCCCGCGGCTGCTGCTGCACGCGTGGTGCCCGCGCCACTCACCGTCGATTCCGCGCGTGCTGAGTTGTCCTTCCGCGGGGCCTTTCCGAGATCAGAAGGCGCCGTCAGCACCCTCGCTGTTCGTGCGGAGACGGAAGAAATGTCAGGTTCGTCCATCAAGGAAGGAGCTAGATCGAAAGCTTTGAAGAAGGTCATGTCAAGCGCAGACGCCTTCTCCAGACGCGCCTCCAGCTCTGCGCGCGCCGCTTCAATGTTTTCCATTGTGAGGTGAGCCGGATCACAGCCCTTGAGATGTGCACTCGTCGCCGTCAAAAAGAAGCGCATGAGCAGCAGGTAGGTGGCCGCATCACGCGGCACCGTGCAACAGCGACAGCCGCCCGCCACCAGAAGTGCTTCGAGGCCGCCCCAGCGTCGGTAACACTCGCTGAGCGCGGCAGCGAAGGTGGTGGAAGTGGTGAGCACCAAACTCTTGCGAATGATGTGCAGGAGCGTGCAGACAACACGACCAAGCTTCGTTGAGAGCGCGGCGGCCTCTGCCGACAGTCCATGATCGCGTTGGTTCCGATGAAGATGTACGGGGCTGTACGCACGTCCCTCGAGGAGGTGCTGCAGTAGCTTCAGCGTCTGCCAGAGGATAGACATCAACGTGCGCGTGAAGACTTGCGGTGTGCTGTGTGCCAGAGCACTGAAAAGGGAGGACGGCAGATGGTCCTGATCGCGGAACCGCAGGGCAATGATGATGTACGCGGGAACGGCGATTGGCTTGAGGCTCGACACCGCATCCTCTCCGTCACTCAAGCCACCACTCGCAGCGACCGCGTTGGGTCTTCCAGTGGTCGCTCCGGCCTTTGCCGATGCGCTCACGGCAGCCGTCGTGGCGCGCGGGTGAGCCGAGCATACGACGACATCGCGCAGCTCAGGCGGCACACTGAGTGTGGTATTCGGCGAGGTGAGCGTCTGCAGCAGGACTGGATGCTCAGCACACGTGTCAAGCAGCTTCGTCGCCGCGGCGGCACTCAATCGGCCCGAGTGCAGGACCGCGCTTAGAGCCAGGAACAGCATCTCCACCACCGGGTGGCGACCACTGAGCGGACGCATGTGTTTACTCCCGCCACTGCCGCCGCTCCGCTGCACGAGCTTCGGCGCCACCCACACACCAACCCACGACCGGCTGAGACTCTGCTTGCGAGCCTCGTCGTCTTCACGCGCGTCACCACCTTGCACACGCGTCTCTACCTCGGCCGTTGTGGCGCCGCCGGTACCCGCTGAAGAGCCGTCCGCAACGCGTTTTGGTTGGAGTGTGTTGGTATCTGTTGGCTCGCGCGTCCTCGCTTCAGAACTCTCAGCAGCCGGTGGGCTGTCGGAAGCGATCAGCGGGGCGGGGGAGTCGTCCTGTACCCAAACGATCTCGCACGCCTCCTCGAGCAGATACCGCATGGCGTGCACGTAGCTATGCCGATATGTCTCAAGCGACGCGAAGAAGGACACGATAGGCACGACCGCCCGCCCGGAAAGCGCGAGCGCCTCGCGCACTTGAGAGGAGACGGGCGTGAGTCCTGCCGGCGCCGCGTCGCTACTGCGGCGGCCAGTGCCGTGGCTCGTTCTTGTTCGCGCGCTGCCGGCGGCGCTGCTGGGGTGAGCACTCGCACTCGCACTCGCCGTCGCCGGCACCGTGTTGGCTGGATGCCCAGGCGTGTGGCTACGGCGTTGATGGGGGGCGCTGGTGTGGGCATGGCCCGCCTCTGTTGTCGCCGTCTCGAGCCCGTGGCGGCGCATGAACGCGTCGCGGGTGTCACAAGGTAAGAGACCGATGGGAGCGTGCTGGGCGATGGTGTGTACGGCAGCGAGCATGTGACGATGCAGGATCTGCTCTTCCTTTTGAACATCGCTGACTAGGAGACAAAGCGCATCGACGGCGGCGACGCCACTCACCTGATTTTGAAATGGCCTTTGATCTGCGTTGTTAGCGCTGCCCGTAGGCGTGGAAGCTGGTGCACGGAAGCGACTGTCGCCGCAGCTTCGTCCCGTGCAGAGGGCAGTCTGCAGTAGATAAGCAATCACGAGAGGAAGTGCGGTTTCCTCGAGCACAGGGCCTGTGTGACTTGTGGCGGCTGGCGCACCCGTTGTCGAGAAGGGCGATGGTGGGATGTGGCGGCGGTGGACCGCTTCAACTACCATCGTTTTACGCGCGCCAGTGCACGGCGATGGCGCAGAGGTCGTCATCGCCTGCTCACCTGTACGCACATCACTTAACGGGCGGCCATGACGATGCTGCAGGATGGCTCGGGCACACGCATGCCGCGAGGTGGAGAGCAGAGACCGAAGCAACTGTGACACCATCTCCGCTAATGAGCCTGTCTCCTGAACGAGAATTGTGCCGTCCTCCGCGCGCCATTGGGGCTGGTAGATGAGCGGCACAGGCGGGTCCGTGCACTTGGCCTCGACAGACTTGTCACCATTTTCGCAGCTGCTGCTCACGCCGTCCTCTGAGGCATCACAGATGAGGTCGAGCACACTTACCAACAACGGCTGACAGACATCTGCTCCGAGTAGGAGCTCGTGTGGCGTCAGTGCGGCTCCGAAGAGCGTGGCGAGCGAGGGTGCACGAGCCTTGTGGGTGTCAACCTCTGAGGGAGCCTGCGCTCGCTCCGTGCCTGTCGTGGCTGGGGTGGTAGTGGTATCGTGGGTGGAGGTCGCAGGGGCCGGGTACTCGAGCGAGCGAACGTCGTCGTACGGAAGGGCGACGCGGAACCGCCACCGCCGTGTGCGGCCATCGGTGGGTCGTCTTGGAAGAGCTTGGCCAGACGCGAAATAAAAAGTCGGTCTCATACGCTCGTTGGGGGGATCGGGCCTCTCTGCGGGGTGTGTGCGCAGCCCAGACGCAGCGGTGCTGTTGGTGTTGTCGTTGGTGTCGCTCTCGCCATCACCCGCCGTTGCATTTTCGTCTTCCTCCTTCTGTTCAGAGGTCGGTGGGAGGAGTAGCTCAGGACTGGGGTAACCACAAGCCTCGAGTCCCAGCAGAATGGACTCGTACGCGTCACGTTCTGTATCGAGATACGCGCTGTTCTCTTCGACATCGAGACCTAGGACGTCGTCTGTCTCCTTCAGCCCGCCGAGGCCACCCTCCGCCGCCGCAGCGCGCAGCGTCTTGAGCGAGCTGCTCGCCTCGGGTTCATGTAAGGCACTGCAGAGACGCCCATTCCAGCAGAAACCAGCGAAGTAATGATGGCAGCGCTCATTTGAGCGAGCGGGATACTCGGAGCTGCCAGCGACATCATTGTCCTGAAAGAGAAGAACGAAGTTGTACAGAGCCGCGAGCATACGCTTGCGTGTCACGCGTGCCTGAGGTGCGGCGGGGGCGCCGAGCGGCGGCGTCGGGGGTCGGGGTTGATGCGCAGGCGCGTCGGGTCTCTCCGGGGCATGCGTTGTCACGTCGGTGGCCGTCGCGCGCAATTGCTGTTCCTGTGATGGGGTCTCTGCGTGGGTAGACGCGGCTTCGTCGAGGATCGGCTTCGGCTTGAGTGCATCCACGGCGTTGAGAACACGCTCGGTCACTGCAGTCACAAGCACAGTTCGCGCCAGTGCCAAGCGCAGGCGATTCATTGTGCGCTGAGACAAGAGGAGGCCGACGTACTCGAGCAGCGGATGACAGCGCACGGGATCTGTCAGAACCCGCCGCACCATGGAGACGAGCATGCCACCCCACTCGGCGGCTGGCACAGCCTGCCAGCAGCTCCACAACACACGAGCGAGGCCGTGACGGTGCTCCTTCTGATCCTGCGCACTGAGCTCGTGCAGAGGGACAACGGCGCCGCAGGCGAGGTCGCACACCCAGGAGAAGACGTGTCCTAGGAAAATCTTCTCCGCGGGTATGGCCACTGACGGAGGCGCCGAGGCAGAGCCGGCTGGCGCTCCACTCGCAGTGCGATACCGGGCCTGCATGCGATGTATCATGCTCCTCACCCCGAATGTCCCACCGCTGGTTCGTATTGGCTCCACGGACACTGAAGGGGCTGTATCCTCTGCGCGCCCATCATCTTCGCCATCAGGGTGACCATCACCTTCGTCGCCATTGCTGGGGTCAACATTGCCAGGTGAATGGAGTCTACGCCAGAAAGGATCGAAATGCTCCGCGCCTGCGAACAACGAGCGCAAACTCTCCAAGAAGCGCCCCTCCATCTCCCCTGCATCGAAATCATCCCCGCTCATGTCGTCGTCTCCTTCACGGGGCTCGCTCACGTCGCTGCCATCGGTCTCGTCTCCCTCTCCTCCCTCCTCTCCTCCCTCCTCTTCTCCGACTGCGTCGTCGTCCTCAGCAGCATCATCGGGTACCAGTCCCTGTAGCTCAAAGGTGCGCCGGAACTCCTCCAACTCTGCCCACGTTCCTGCGCCGGCGTACGGATTTTGGCGCGCCGACGGCGTGACGCCCTCCACACCCCCGCCAGACACAAAGGCGGAGGCGGTGCGATGAGAATGCGGTACGCCCCAGCCGCGCATGGTGTGGAGGCGATGACTGTGGTCATCGCGTGCTGTGGAAGACGTGTTCCCCGTGGTAGTCATGGGAACAGGAGTCGACATCGTCAACGCAGACTGGGCGAGTACAGCGCGGTTGCGTTGGTCGGCAGTGATGTAGACGGCGCTCGGCACGCTCAGCTGATAGTCCACCTCTCCAGCGGCGAACTCCTCGGCGGTTGATAGGACTCCGGTAGTCGAGGTAGCGTGATGACGGGCACTGACGTCCGTGTTGTCGTCGCTCGATCGTGTGGAGACACGAGGGTCTACACCACTAAACGAGTTTGAGCGTCGGAGAGAGTTCGGATCGAAGGCTCCACTGGCACCCCGAGTCAGTGCCGCTAAGCTCTTCTCCTGCGCGATCTCCTTAAGGTGTAGCATCACACCAGACTGTATGGCCGCCACGCGAGGGAAACCACGGATGCTGGGCAAGACGTCCAGCGTGAGAGAAAGCAGCTGTGCGACAAGATGGTACGCATCCATGCGTATCGAGCCCATCGGCGCCCCGCTCCGTGGGATGCGAATCACAGGTGTAATGAACAGCAAGCTGACGATTATCTGCGCGAGACAGAGACCGATCCGCTGCTGCAATGCTGCCGCTGCCGCTGCCGCCGAGGGAATCGACGCTGCCGGCGGTGCGGCGCTCTGAGGCGAGCTAGCGGTGGTGTCGCCGACGTGAGGCAGTGACTCGCTGAAATCGCATGTGTAGACCATGCGCGTGATGAGCTCCACTTCCAATAAGATCGCCGCGATGCGTGTTTGTGTGGGATCTGACATGGAGACGGCCCGTGCCGCATTGCTGTAGTCGATAGCGCTGAGCGTACGGACTGCCTGTTCGAGATCCAGAGAGCGATCGAGAGCATCGAGGAGGGGTAACATGTCCTCGGGCGATCGCGAAGACGCGTTGACCTGATCGAGCACACACCATTGAATTCCTAGGTGAGCCTTGAGATACTGCTGCGTGAAGTGGCGGACGCGTTTTAATGGCGAGATGACCTCCTCAATGACGAGCGTAGCGTGGAGGTGCAGAGGGCTGCGCTCGAACGCCTGCGTGCGGTACATTACGTCAGAAGGGGCGCCGAGGGATACGCTGAGAGAGAGAGCGCTGTGGTGGCGCTCACCTGTGTAGGCATACAAGAGTCGGCACATCGAACAGTAGAAGTTTTCTGATAAGCAGGTGAGGCTGGGCGGCAGCGCAGCCTCTTCCCTCGCGACCGCCCGGTCATCCGCACCGTCGGCGGGCGAGAAGTGAGCGGCACCGCTCACTTCTCGCCCGCCTTCCTCATCGCTGCCCTGTTCACTGTCGCGATGGCTCGACGCCTCCATGCGCATTGAGGCCGCTGTCGCGCGGACCACGCGTGCACCGATACGCACCTGCTGAGCCAGCAACGTGACGGTACCCGGTCGTCCATGAGCGGCGGGCGTGGTGCTGTTGGCATTGAGCATGGAGACCGCCACGTCCGCACGAGGCGCCCGGAGCCAGAGATCTCCCGTGAGGCGCGTGACGCGCAGGACCGAGTCCTCTACGCCGGGAAACAAAGGCATTTCCGCGTCTTCATCTGTACTCGGCACAGCCTCTGCACTTGGCGTTGTGGTCGGCGCGTCTCGTTGTAGCTGCAATGCGATGGCCCGTGCGCGCGTCATGGTTCGTTGTTGTGCGGCGAAAGCCGACGCGGATGGAGGGCGACGTCGAGCTGCCACCGCGGAGAAAGATGGGAACTGGTCGCGTGGCGGACTCAATTGTAAAAAAATACGCATCATCGTGTCTGCGAGCCACGCACGAAACTCTTCATCCACACGACCGCTGTAGTTGCGGTTCGAGTATATGCAAGACAGCAGCATCGCCAGCAGCGCATCCTCGGCCATCGTAAGCGCGCCGCGTGAGGCAGTCTCAACCTGTAGAGGAGAGGCCATCGGAAAGCGACACGGAATGGGCAACACACTCAGCGGGCGGGGTGTGTTGCTATCTGTGCTTCCCTCTCTGTTGATGTCCGTGTCCTGGGGCACTGACGTCCGTTCCTCATCCTGACTGGCCGACGTGCGCGGCTTGGACGACTCCTGCAGCGCGTGTTGAAGATTCGCAAAGCACACGTTCAGAATCGTTTTCACTTCCTTACCTACGACATCGCTGGCGGAGCCGAGAACGCTACTCAGCGCACTCAGGTTCACAGATTGGATCGCCAGGATTGTATCGAGCAGCACATCGTTTACCGCGGCGTGCGCGTCTTCACGTCTTGCTGCGTCTTGTTGGGCTACACCGTCTTCACTTGTCAATGGCTGGTCTTGGACAGGCGCCGATTGTGCGCGCGGCGGAAGCGTGCGGCAGGGGATAGCGAAGTAGAAGAGGTAGAGCAGCGGGAGCGTGAGCGGTGCAGCGAGGGACTCTATCATGGCCTGTGCCTGTGCGGTCATACCTGTGCGACGCGACCCAAATCGTCGCTGAAGCTCGCGCGAAGACAGGAAGCGCGACAGCACAATGACGAAGCCGGCGAAACCGGCAAACAGCTCCGTCATGTCGTCAAGGTTGCCAACAGCGGTACTGGGCTCACTACTCGCGTGGCGCAACCAACCCTGTAGAGCGGCTGTGGAAGTGCTGCGCGGGGGGCTCTGCGAGACCGCACTCTGGAGATGAATCAACGACCCACGGATCGCCGCGCCGAGCTGCTCACGCACCGCGGCGGATTCCTCAAACAGCTGAAAGACATCCTTGGCGATGCTAGAAACCCACGGCGTCAGGTACGTCCACGTCGCGCCAAAGTGAAACAGATACAGGTCTGCCTTGTCGCTGCTCGACGTCGTCGATGCCGACGGTGCGGGTACACTCTGGGCTGTCTGACTCTTCGCATCCGCCGCTCTTGTCCACGAGGACTGGCAAAAGCACAGTCTGCCGATGCGTGTCTCATAATCATGTAAACGCGCGCGAAGCGAGCAGGGAGATGTCATTCTTGGGGCGCGATCGTCAGGTGAGGCGTTGACTTGTCGACCCGCCTCGCCATCCCCGTCGCTCCCTTCGGGGTCACTGAAGACGGCATCCTCGGCCTCGGTGCTCGCACGATTCGCTGTGGGTCTTCCCGTGGTCTCCCTACGCGGCACCACACGGATCGCGCGTGAGCAGCCTCGGATGGATTCCACAATCGCAGGCATCCAGCTCGCCGTCGAGGTGAGGAAGATAGTGTGTGTGACCTGATGGATTGTGAGTGCCTGGATGAGTGCGGCACACGCCATGCGCGGTGCGTGCATACGGAGCGCGATCGGTTCTTGCGGTAAGAAAGCAAGCATACAGCGGGCGAGCTTTAGCGGCATGGAGGAAGTGGGAGATGACGGGATGGCCGTGTCCGCGTCCTGCACCACGGACGCAGGGGACGCGGTACAAGAAGGCCGACGCGCGGTGCCAAGAAGCCCTGCGAGGGACGGCTCCACCCACTGGTGTGCCTCGCTGGCTGTGTATGGACGGTAGTCCTCCTCGTGCAGCGGCCGCGCGAGTTTGTCAAGCACGATCTGAGCGACGCCACGCTCAAGTAGCGCAGGCACCATATCGCGTACGTTGCTGTGGACGCATGCGGCCAGTAGTCTCAGCACCGCGCCGGACAAGAAGCCGTAGCGCGTCTGCTGTGCGAGGGCAAGCAGCACGGTGCACAAGTCGTGCTGCTTTGGATCAAGCAAGCCTGGTGGCGTTTCGGGGAGCCGCGTCTCTTCCGCCTGCGCCGCTGCTCGGCTCTCGGGGTCGACTGTGTTGGCCGCCGCTGATTCGGCTCCGTTCACTTCCGTCGCGGCGGCCGGCGTGGGTGGGCTCAAAAGCAGCGTGATGGGGTTCACGGAGGCGTGGGTACCGAACTTGACGAGCGTCTTCACTGTCCGCAAACTGAACAGCACTGCGCTGTACGTGGACATGGACAAAGGCAGGTCCATGTGCGCGCCGTTCCGCGTCTGAGCCCGGAGCTCATCCTCAGAGCGATGCTGGACCTGCACAGCCGCCGCCTCGCCCTCTGCCTGAGTCATGCTGTTGTCGTTGGTCAGATCCGATGAGAACGCTGGCGACGAGCCGGGCGACGCGGAAGAGGACGTACTCGCGAAGGCACGTGTTTCTTGGTCCGCCCCCACGGTGTCCCTGTGGAGGTGTGTTGAACCTGGTGGGTGCGCGGCAGTGAGGAGCGGCAGATGGTGCCGCAGGACGGCAACCGTTGCGGAGGCCAGGCCAGCGCGCACCGCCGCGGGTACGACGTCACGCCGATGTGTGGACATTAGTGTCTTGAGGATCAGCGTCGGGTAGTAGTCCGGGTACTTCTGCAGTGTGCCGACAAGCTGCGGTACGACGAGCTGGCACGCCCGCGCGACCTCGAGGCTGTACATGTACGTAATGTGGTGGTCAATAAGAAGCTGGTACTGCCAGAACTCACGGTAGCTTGTGAAGCACGCACGCTTAAAGCGGGGGTTAGATGGGACAGCGGAATGGATCGTAGACCAGATACCCGAGGCGCCTGTCTCGCCGAGCGCGGCCCGCAGTGAGGTGGGGGTATTGCCCGCAGTTTTATTCACGGTCTGATAGAAGTAAGATACATCCGCAATGGCGCCGACAAGTTCGCCGTACATCTCGCTGAGCTCACCTCGCAGCTGTCGCAGCTCCTGCAGAGCGGTGCGATCCTCGGCTGACCAGTCGCTAAGCACCGCACACGCGGCGTCGTCCTCCTCATCCTCGTTCGCCGAAACGCGAAGAAGAATATCTGTCAACGCAGCGGCGGTTGCGGCGCCGTACTGGCCGCAGACCGCCTTCGCTGCTGCCATTTCCTCCAATGAGGTCACCTGTTTGGTCGTTTCGCGTGACGAAGTCGCTGTGGCAGCCCTCCGCTGGTTCGGAGAGGTGGACGAGGCACCCACCGCAGCCGCAGTGGTGTGAGGGGAGCTCGTGGTGGCGGATGTCGCCGCAGAGCATTCTTTCTCTGGCTGCTGCAGCCACGGAGCGCGATCGGCCAAGATGCGCGCGGCCACGGGCCCCACCTCTGCGAGGTGGCGAAAGAAAGGCATGGCGGGGCTTGAGACTACCTCATCCATTGTCTCCGAGTTGAGGAGAAGGGATGCGAGGATGCGGCACCGTGCCCACCATAAGCAGCTTCCGACGTCGCCTACATCTCGTCGCATGCTCGCGAGCACCACTTCCAATATGAACCTTGCTTGTTGTGCGGCCTCCTCAGCGGAGTTGGTCGCGCCGCCGCGAGAGCTCTGCGGTGGTGGGGACGCGCTCACGCGTGGGTCGACGTGACTCGTGCGACGACTCGTGAAGCGGCGTCCATTCGAGGGGATGGTGTCTTCGGGGAGAAGAAAGGCGGGCTGCAGCAGATGACCCTGCAAGCGTGCGCTGGTGCTCGTACTCTTGGCTGTCTGCTGTGCCGGTGGCGAGACGGCTGCAGAGGCACCACTCACGGGCTCGTGTTCCTCATTCCCGTGTGTGTCTGCGCGTTGTTCAGTGCGTCGTGCGTGTAGCGCACTGTACTTCTCGATGAAGACAGCCTTCAACGCCAGGTACTGTTGCCAGCGCGCCTCCAGGATATCGGCAAAGGTCACGGAAGAGCCCCATCCGTAGGTGATGGCGTGCAGCGCGGGCATATTCTTCGCCAAGATCCGCGTGGACGTCGGAAGGATATTGATCAGGAGGCTCAGGTACAGCACCATCGGATCACCGCACATCATGACACGTTCTGAGCAGTACATCATCGGCGCGAACGTGGGACGCATCGCGCGGTACGGTGCGGCGAGTGTGACGAACGTGGTGAGCATACCGCGCATCTCTCCCAGCCACCGCTCGGGCAGCGACGCGCGCACATCTAGTGGGGTTGCCGCTGTCGCTGGCGGTGGCGGCTTCGTGGTGCTGTGCGCCGCGCCGAGCGGAGACGCGCATGCATTCGTGTCATCGTCGTGCGCGCTCACCTGAGGTCTCGGTTCATTGGCGCTCGCAGCCGGTGTGACGGTCTCGCTGTCCGTGTGCGTCAGGTACGGGTCTGCCGCAGACTGCAGTGCCGGCTTGGCGTGGTCGGCCCACCAGTCCATGGCCGCATCCCGAAGACTCTTTGTCAACGACGAAAGCGGGAGCTGCTCAACATGGTTAAACCAAAGGGGGTCTTCGAGTAAAGCGACGAACACCTCGCCGATTTTTTCTGATGGCACGCGGGTGCGGCTGGAGAAGAGCATGTGGTAGTAGAGCACGCTCTCGCTCACCACCGCGGGCGGCACGACATCGCTCGGTTCCATCGGCTCCTGCGCTGTGCGTCGCAGCGTTGTTTCTTCCCAGTCTGAGCGTCCATTCCACTCCTCCTCGACGTTGCCGATGACGCGACCGGCCCATCCCGCCCGGACAGTCACACCATTTGTGAGTAAAAAAGAGAGGCGATCGTCCAGATCGCCATGACGTGCACTCAGCTGCTGGAGAATTTCATCCACAACAGGGGAATTGGAGCCTCCGTCGCCGAACGCGCGGCGCATTGTCGATTGTGTTCCTTGTCAGCGTGTGTAAGTGCGTCAATGCGTATGAACTCTCAAGCTCGTCTCCTGTCCTTGTTTTTTTTTTTTTTTAATACCGCTCGGGGGAAAAAGGATCTTTTGCTCGCGAAAGCACGTGCGTCTGGGCGATTTGTGTGAAAAAGTTCAAATGCTGAAGAGGGGGGGACAAAAAAGCGTGCAGCAAGAGAAAAGAAATGGAGAGCCGAGTCAGGAAAACAAAACCTAAAGAGCGCCGAAAAGTTTAAAAAAAAAAAGGGGGAAGTAGAACAGCTAACAAGAGAGTCCCACGACGAAATCTCACGCGTTTGAAATCCAAAGATGAGCGAGGAAAGACAGAAGAGCTAAAAAAAAGAGAAACAGCAATAAAAATGATGGCAAGACCAAAAAGAAAAGAAAAAAAAAAGGAACACTGAAGTACCTTTGATAATCAATCAAACGACAGCGAGGCTCGCCTCTCAGAAGAATTTTGAAAAAGATGCGCGTCAATGCACCCGGCTCGAGATGTGCTCCAAGACCAAAAATAAGAAAAAACAGAAGTTTCGCGAGGTCGGTGGCTTATAGTCTTCAAGTACAGAGTCAGAATAAAGCTATGTATTTCTGGACTCGTGTTGTCCTTGCGCTGATCTTGTCCGTTTCGATGCTATTGTGTTCACCAATGAGCGAGAGTCCACACCGTCTGCAGACGTAAGTTGGTGTCCTTTTCCTTTTTTTTTTTTTTTCGTTGTTGTTGTTTTTTCTTTTCCAGGGCTGGTGTGGACACGAAATAAATAACCGTACGTTGCTATTTAGCGGTGCACGCGAGTCCTCTGTAGACGTATTGGTGTTTTTGTATTGGTGCTCTACAACCTCACGTGTGGCGGAAGTGAGAGTACGAGATACGCCTAGATAAGTTTTCTCAAAAGAGAACAAAAAGGGGACGAGGAAACCAACAAAAGACTAAGAAAGAAAAGTAAGTTGACGGAAAAGCACACGATTCCCGAGCGTGTAATCAACAGTATCCACCGTGGTGATAATTCACGACTAGATTGTTCACTAGATCGATACTCTACGTGTTGTGGTGGCGGTGAGTGTCGACAAAAAAGTTTGTTGTTTTACAGTCGATGAAGCGTGTGAGCGGTGTACGAAGGGGAGACAGTGAGAGAGTGTGTGTAGTGATGTAGTGGATATTGCCGCACCGAAGTGCAGAGACGTGTGAAGCGACAAAGAAAGAGTCAGAGAGGATCAGCCACGCGCTAAAGGCCAAGTGAAATCTCTCTGACCCCCCCCCCCCAGGACGAAAAGATGCGCGCCACGCTTGCACAGGCAGGGCTGTGCGGTGCTGACGCCGCTAACAGCCCTGGCACAAGGCCAGACACTGGACCAGAAGAGAAACGGAGATGTGCCCGAAAGAAACAAAAAGGAGAAGAACGCGCTCGCAGCCGCGTGTCCACGCCAACGTGAGACGTACCTCACGCGAATCTCACACCAACAGTGGAGCCGTGCACGATGAGATTCACCAAGATGCGATTCAGGCATGTGTTGCCATTTTGTTCACGTTTTTATTTTGTTTTCTTGTCGGCAATTATTCTTTTTTGTTTGTTTTTTTTTTGTTTTTTAAAGGCACAGCACAAGCACGCCTACACGCGTGCGTAGACTACTGCAATCAATACGAATCAACAACGAGGAAGAGAAGCCACATGAGATGAGAAGCACAACACAAGAGGCGCGAGAGAACAAAGAAAGAAAAAAAAAACGGAGCATTTGAAAACGAGAAAAGAACAAGCCTTGTCCTCCAGCAGAAACAAAACAAAACAAACACAGAGACAGTAATACGCAGATGAACAGAATAATGTGTCCAATCGACAGCCGCTAGTTCTTTTGCCTTTTTTCCTTTGTTGTTCGCGTGTGCACTGGCTCTACGCAGAGTGGGCCTTCCAATACTAGTACAAAGGAATGACCGCTCTCGCATCCGTGTGTGCCTGAGCTTTCCGCACAATATATTGTGATCTCTGCCAGTTTTTTTTTTTTTTTTTTCAAATCGTCAGCGACGCTTCCTTCTTCTCCTCAGTGGCGTGTGTTTCGCCCTGCCAATCGCACCATGTGGCTATTTGTCCGTCGTTTTAATCAGCCCCTTCGGAGGTACTGCGTTTTGTTTTTCTCCCTTTCGCGTCGTCGACTTACTTCCGGGCAGTCTTTCCTTTGTTCGAATCCTCACGTCGCATGAGGTCCTCCACCGTCTGCTCGAGGTACTGCCTTTGTGGGTTTTCGAGGTGGTCCTCGAAGTCGCACAGCCGATTCGATGCGAGAACCTCCAGCGCGTTCGTGAGTAGCTCCATACCCGTCTGCGCATCCAGCGGCTCCGTCACGAGTGTATCTGAGTTCCACTTGCCAAACGTCAGCTTCAACGCCGCCCGATCTGGACGAGGAATCGGTGCACCGCAGATGGTCTCCTTCCCATCAAAGAAGAGTGGTGTCACGGCCATGTCCCCGGTAGCTGCCTCGTTGTCCAGAAACCAAAGCAGCAGCGGCGATGACGAGCTCGAGACTTCATTACTGCTGGACGCGAGGCGAGCACGCAGCCAGTTGAGGAGTGGCAGGGTGAGCTCCTTGGAGATGCGGTGATCGTCCAGGCGCTCGTTCGCCATGTAGACGCCGAGCACAGTCACGCCCGCTGCCTTGGAAGCAGACTGGACTTGAGCGAGGGCGACCTCCAGCATCGGGTGCGGGGCTGTCATGGCCTCGGCGTGGAACAGCGGCATCGCGTCCATAATGTAGCAGCTGCCGCGCTCTCCAGAGGACAGACGCTTGCCAACTAAGAGGCCGAGCACGGGCTGAGAGGGGTACTTAAAGGCGTGAAGAAACGCCTTGGCGTACGCACCAGGTGCCGCTACCACTGCAGAGGAATCGCACATGCGCGTTGCTCGTGATCGGATCGCTACAGAATTAAAAAAGAAAAAAAAAGAAAAAAAAGAAAAAAAAAAAAAGATGGGCCAGCGGAGAGAGAGAAAGAGTGGAGATGGTGAACTGTCCGAGGAAGGAAATGGCCGTTTCGCACACAATAGCCAACATCATCGGTGCATGAGGATGTCTGTCTCTGCTCATGCGACGTTTAAAAAAAAAAAAAAGGAAAACGTACTTCTTGTGGTTGATTTTTTTTTTTTTACTGTTCTTGTGGACAGGATATGTACGAATAGGGTTTTGTTTTTTCTTTTGTCAAACAACGCACCTTTTTTTTCTCGTTTTCACGCTCTCGCCGGTTGGCATCGCTCTGCTCGCCAGTGGACTAGAGGCGGTGCTTGATGCCCGCAATCGGTAACACGCTATTCTCCTCGGCCAGCAGCTGTTCGACCACATGTCCGAGGGCCTCGCCACAGCCGTACGCAAACGCAGAGAAGTACAAGTGGCCGTACCCGCCGAGGATCAGCTGGCGGCACATGTCAAGGGTGAGTGCCTCCATATTGGCCTGGAAACGGCTCTCCGCCTGCTCTTTGTGGAGCCGAATCGCGTCCGATGCGTCCGCGGTGTTCCTCTCTACCTCCTCTGCGCTCATCGCGTTTTCCCACGCGGCCAGAGCCTGTGATAGATCAGTCTTGTAGGTCTGCAGCAGTTCTTGTACGGCGGGTACCGCTGTACGCACACAGAGTTGCAGAACCGTGCGCGTGAAATCCTCCCCGCGTTGAGGCGATAGCACGCCGGGCAGCACAACCACATCCACCATCGAATCTGCGGCGTCGCTGTCTGTCGGTGAGTTGGCGGTGGACGTGGAGGTGAGTCGCACCCACTCGTCCCGGAAGTGCCGACGCACCATCGTCGCGTACGTGATGAACGCCTGCGCATCGAATATCGTCTGCGTCACAACAACGGGCACACGACGTGGATGCGCGGGCGTAGTCGCGCCTCTGTGTGAGCCACGTGCGATGGGTATGAGCTTGTCCCTCACAAGCTCCCTGACCTCCGACTCCAGAGTGGCCGCCGGGAGGTACGCCGGCACCGTGCCGAGCAGCATGGCGGCGTCTGTGCGCCGAATGAGCTTGCGGATCGTCTCCGCGACGTCAGCGCCGGGGATGGCCGTTTCTTGTCCGCCATGGTGAAGCACGGCGGTGGTCTTTAGTGTGTCTTCGAGCATTTGCAAGAAACGGTAGCCCCGCTCGGTCAGCGCGTCAGACGCCGCGGTTTGGCTCGAGGCTGTGCGTGTGAGCTGTGCGTACTCCGCCTCCGTGCACGACCAGAAGCGGTGAAGCATGTGGCCCTCAGGAAAGCCGGGCACAAGCATCGTCAGAGGATCCTCCTCCGTCATTGGAGGCGTCGGCGGCGAAGAGGTGGACGTCTGGTGAGTGCGGTATGCGTCGGCGATGTCGAGCGCTGTCAAGAGTAACGACTGGCCGTCTTGGAAGGCACCGTATGGCGTCTTTGGCGCCGGAGAGGTTGGTGTGGATGCAGTCGAAGCTGTGATGGTTGCGCTTGGGTGGGCAGACAGCCACTGACGGCGCGTGTACCCACCGTCAACGCCTCTCATTGTAAGGAGCCCGGCCTGCGGCAGCGAGACCCACGGCATCTCCGCGGGCGAGCCCTGCGCGAGCGCTGTCTTCGCTTCCACCGCCGTGGCTTTGGCCGCTCGACCGAGGTAATCGTTTAGCATATCGCGCAGTCCGTCACAGCTCAGCGCAGTCTCCTCCACAGTCGCGGGCATCGTGCCGGCGATCGTCAGCACCACTGCGGTTGCGTCTTCACTGACAGAATCTGTTTTGACGGCGCGAACAATCTCGGCGATCGCGCGCTGTGTGGGAGACGTGACTTCGGGCGTGCCTGTCGTGGGGAGATACGGCGTTCGGCTGGTCACCGTCATAAAGGTGAGTGGCTGGACGCGCTGTACGAGAGACGCGATGTGGGCGTCGAAACGCGGCTGAGCTGCCGGTACAGGTGGAGGCACCACGACACAGCTAAACGACAAAGGCACGTGAGCCGAAGTGGTGCTACCTGTCGTGGGGGATGAAGCCGCTCTCATTGGCCTCTGGGAGTCCATCAGGCGCTTCCACAGGGGCGCGCAGAAGCCGGGGTGCGGGGCATCGAGAGGCATCGCTCGTGCACGTCAAAAGAAGAGCAACCAGAAAAAAAAAAAGAACAGGGATGAGGACAGGGATATATGTCCTCGAGTTTTCTGGCACGAACAGAACGTCTGAGCGAGATGCAGAGTAAAGGCGCGAAGGGGGACGCACAAGCGAATGTGAATGCAGGGGGAGATCAGTGATGTCAAAACGCACAGACGCACGCGGATGCTTGTGATGTGCGGCAGATCTGTCCCCGTGGGAAAGGTAGGCGTGGGGGGGGGACACGAGACAGGGTGGTGCACACGCCTCATTGTCCACAGAAAAGCAAAGGGCCCAGAAGAAGAAAAAGAAACACGCTGATGCACAACCAAATTATTGGCGTTGTCGTCGTCTTGTGAAACGCAGCCAGGCTCAGCGATAGATCCCCGACTCGGCAAGGATACGTCAGGCAGCCCTGTCAAGAGAAACAAGTGGACGCACCCCGGTTGTATCGAGTGATGTGTGTGTGTGTGTGTGTCTATGTCGCGTATTGGACACCATCAGTGTGGTAAATGTGATCTTCTTTTCCTATCATCCAGTGGGGGACGGAGAAAAGACGTGTGCGCGCACCGTGCACATCATGGTACTCGTGTACATCATCTGACGCTCTCACTCAAAAAAAATTGAAAACAGAAAAAAATGGCGCGGGCGTGTCACTTGGAGAAGAGCAAGAGTCCCCAACACAGAGAGAGAGAATCCACGTGAACAGTAAAGAACGTGAAGAGGAGAGCAGCCAACAGCAAAAAAAAAAATAATAATAATAGTGAATCGAGCTACGGAAGTCATCATATTTTGTACATTTTACATTCGCCATGTTCCGTCCTGTCGCGCGCTTGGAAGAGTGTCTGGTGGAGCACGTCACTCCGTCGCCACGGTCGCGTGCTTCGCGCGTGTGCGACTACTCTTTTGTTTGGTTGCGTTCTTCCCTTCCTTCTTTACGCGCTTTGGTCTTTTCCCCTGCGGTTAGCCCTCTCTCGCTCTCTCTCTCGCTCTCGCTCGCTCTTCTCATACAAAAAAAAAAGCCTATGCGCGAAATGTCAAGCGAGCCGTGTTGAGTACTCCCATATCTCCCGTCGTGAACATCTCATGGGCACCAGCGACGTTGTAATCTTGTGCGGTGAGCGTCACAAAGTCAACCTGGCGAAGCTTGACGCGACGGTTCGGGTGGCGAAGCAACTTCGCGATAAGCGTGGGCCAATACTTTTCGCCGTTCTGCTGCGCGAGGGGGTTGCCGTGAAGGGTCAGTGAATGCAGAAAGGGTAGCGCGGCGATGACGCTGTCGACCTGGTGCCAATCTGAAATGGCGTTCGCGTGAAGTTGCAGACGCTGAAGAGGGAGCAGACGTAGGTCCTCTGGGAGTGTGGTGATCGCGTTGTCGCTGAGGTCCAGCGCGTGTAGTGTGAGAAGCGTGTTGGCCACAAGTCCACGCAGTGTGGGGACAAGTGAGTCCAGCGAGCCGGCGAGCTTACAGCTCGCGATACGCACGCTGGCGGCGTCGTAAGTGATGCGCGAGGGATCTGCCAAGAAAGCATCGAGCGGGTTGTTGTTCTTTTCGTGTTGGTACTGGTTTAAAAAGCCGAATCGGTTTCGGGCGTTCATTTCGAACTCGTAGGCTTCCTCGTCGCCACGTTTGTTTTTGGCCTTGATGAGCTGCTTCGACGGTGCCTGTGCGCGCTGCGACGGATCGTTGGTTTCGTTCAAGTACACGCCGTGCGCCAGGTGCGGATCGATTTCCGGTCTCACCGGACGGGCGATGTGCTTCTTCCCCGTCACTGGGGTCATCCTCACCAAGTCCGTCGGGTCCGTCACCTCGCAGAACGAGAAGTCCAGCATCGGCCAAGCCGCGTGCACGGCATTCACGCGTGTCCGGTTCGCCCCGTAGAAGTCCATGACCTCTTGGCGTACCTTCTCTGTACGCTGCGTGGCGCTGAGGTGCTGCTGGCTCACGGGTGCTGTCCGCAGCATCTCCTGCAGCGGCACCATCGCTCGCTGGATGGTCACCACGACCCCGTCGAACAGGAAGTATTGATCGACAAAAAGAAGATTCTCACGCCCCCAGTGCACCGTGAGGCGGCTAAGACGTTGATTCCGCTCCGTGTACTGCCGACCGAGACGCGCGAAGAACTCAGCCGGATTCGTCGGCGACGGTGGTGGACGCGCCATCTCACTGTCTTGGAGAATACCCTTCAACGGCTCCAGCTGCGTGTGCGCCTCCGCGATGTACTTACCGCGCCCCAGCCAATGTAATAATAGGCACAAGCGCTCCGTCACCAAACTACGGCCCTCCGCCACGTCCACGTGTTTGGCGTAGAGCGAGGAGCCGACCTTCTCCAACACGGCAGGGGACTCCGACGCATCGCCGGTCGAGGACGCGCCGAGCTCCGTGTCTGCGGTCGCACCGGCTGCACCGCCAGCGGCATGCGCAGGGGTCGCTTCCACAGCCGCGCCACCGGCACCTGCTGCAGCCGTACCCGCTGGAGGGCCCTTCCGTCGGCCCTTCGTTGCGCCTGTCGCGGCGACGTGGTCCGGCTCGGACGGCTTGCTGATGACATCGAAGTAAAAGGACACCCCGGGCGGCTCACGCGAGTACGCGCTCGCCTTGGCGGTGTCCACAGTGGACGTCCTCTTCTGGCTCTTGGAGCGACTGCGTGCCGCCTCAGCCTTATTCGACGGCTTGACTGTCCCGTTCAGACCGCGCGCGGTTTCCTGGCCCGGCGGCGCCGCGCTCATGACACCACCTGCCACAACACTGCCGCGCTCTTGTGACGTTTGGGCGGCAGCATACCGTGCACTTTGTCGCTTCCAATACGCCGCACTCTCCTCCAACAGCTGCTGCTTACGCCGGCGATCACTCACGGGCTGGCTACTACGCTCGAGACTGGTAGTTTCGCAGATGGCCATGACACCCGCATCGGACGAGGCTAGGTCAGGATAGGGGAAGTGTGTGACCAGCAGAACGTCTGGTGAGAGAAGATCGTACAGCAAGCAGCTGTCTTGGATTTCAATAGACCTCAGGACGGCCTTATTGAGCTTCTCAAGCTGCTCGTACTCCATGGTCTACTTCTTTTCTTTTTTTTCCCTCTCCTCACTCGTCTCTCTCTCGACAAGAACAAAAAGAAAAAAGCAAGAGCTGAGTGGTTCAAGTGGTTCAGGTGGTGCGCGGAGCTTCGGCGTTGGTATTATTCTGTTCTTCTCTCTGCCGTGGAGATCGTTGTGGCTCCATGCCATGAAGAAGCACACGTTGAGACGGTCGAGAGAAGTAAATGAGAAAAGGAAGAGGTTGGGGCGAGGAGTGGATGACGCGTCAAAAAGAAAATGAGAACGAAGAAGTGCATCGCGTAGTACGGGGGGGGTCTTCATCACGGCAGCGAGAGCCGCCCTGTTGTGCAGCAGAAGAGGGCGTTGCTGAGAAGCGGTGTACCACACTGTTCGCCACACTGTTCGCCACACACATGAACGCATTGACGTGTATCAAGCCTATTGAGCGTGACGAGCGGGCGCAATGTTCCCTTTTTATCCCATTTGTGTATGCGTGCGTGTGTGGGTGGGTGGGTAGCGTCTCAATTCGTTCAGCACTCCCTGTTCTTTTATTTGTTTGTCATGTTTTTTCCCCAGCGCTCTTTTTGCTGTTGTTTTTGTTGTTGTTGTTGTTGTTGTTAAAATTGTTTGAGGTGGCCTACCTCTTACAAAAGCTCGAGAAAGGCTCTTTGACAGTATGGGAGGAAAAAGAGAGAACGACGGAGCTCACAGCGCGGTGTCATCTCAAAAAAAAAAAATGAAGGTCAACAAAAAAATGGCGTTCTAACGATGAGGACGACGGGGCGAACACTTCCACACCGAGAGCCGGACAGTTTTTGTTGACTTCACATGAAGAGAAGATGGAAACCAAGAAGAACATCAGACCAGGCGAGGTTGAGTACGCGTGAGCGCGGAAAAAATAAAAAACAAGCCATTCGACGATTCCCGGAACAGGTGCTGGAGAAGTACATGGGAAGCACCGTTCTTGTCGTCTTCGCATATACATGCAATGTCGTTTATTTTTTTTTTTCTTCTTCTTCTTGCTTTTATCACGGCATCGCGCATTGTTTAATTAGGTACTCCATCGTGATCTGGTCCGGTCGTTTACATGAAGGTGCTGTCAAAAGCGATGGTTAAACACCAAGGAGATGAGCAGAAAAGAAGAGAGATCGTGTCACTCAACACTCGTCGGGGGGAGAAAAGTCGGCGCATCTTGGCTCACTGGCACGCTTGTATGAACTCATTTTACTGATTTGCAGTATGTCGTTGTGTCTATTGCTCATGTTGTGGTTCTTGTTCGAGTCCGCCATGCGTGTGCCTCAGCCAAAACAAAACGAAAAGACGAAAAACGCGTGCGCTAGTAGCATCGCTTCTCGACATTCAAATCTTGAGCAGTGCACGGATTTCATCGGCGTTTTTGTACTTGGCCGCCAGTGCGGCGAGTTGCTTTTCACTACGACGCACACCATTCTTCTGGGAATCCACCGCGTCCATCTCCTTCTGGACCAGCAGACGGTGTTTTTCGAGATGCTTCGCTTCATGCTTGAGACCCACATTGCGGGCGGCGACGTGAGGATGGGTCACCATCATAGCGGGTACGTCCTCCGCCACCGCGGTGCAGCCGCCCTCGGTCTTATCTGGGTACAACGCCAGCGCACGTGTGTTGCTCGGTGAGGCGCTGCGGAACACATCCACATCCACATCCATCGCGCCATCCGCTGCGGCCGTCCGCGCTTTCGCCTTTTTCGTTGGTGCGCCAAGGGCGGCGGTGATGGATGGAGTGGCATGCACGCGGGTCTCATCGCTGGCGACAACACGCGAAACGAGGCGTTCCAGGTACGGCTCAACCTCCGCACGACGGTCGTCTTCGAGCTTTACCATGTACTCCACGTACGCCTTCGCCTCCTCGGCTTCTTCCTTGACCTGCCCGAGGCGACGCTCTGTTCCCTCCACGTTGGGGTCCATGACCTCTGGTGCGACCCCCAGGTTGTGAGTGAGCGTGCGCTCTGTCAGGCGCATGCGATCGAGCTGCACGCTGCGCTTCGCACGGGCCTCCTCGGCGGCGTAGGTAAACATCTCGTACCGGCGCACGTACGCCTCCGATTCCTTCGCCGCGAGAGCTTCGTGGGCACTCTCCGCGTCGTTGACGTCCATGAGCAGCTTGGGGACGTAGGCCTCCACGTACGCCGTGTAGAGGTCCGACGCTTTTATCCAACGGTGAACAGTGTCGTGGGCCTGTAGCTGCCGTTCGAGCTCCTCCTCCTGGGCCTTGAGCAGCTGCTCCACCGCGGCGAACTCACGGCCACGCAGTTCACGGCAAGAGAGGCGGTCCTTGACGAGCTTCTCCTTCTTCTCCGCAAGCGCGTGCAGCTGGCGCAGCTTCTCGCGTACCTCGTTCCAGAGCTCCTTCTCCGCTGCATCCACTTCGAGGATCATACCGCGGGACTTAGCTTCCTCTCGGCACTCCGTCTCCTCCAGGTCCGCGAGGGTGGCCCGCGCTGCCTCCGTACCATCCTGCAGCGCGCGCACGTCGTGGTTAAGCTTCGGTGCGTACGGGGTGACGTGAAGGCGGAACGCCTCACACGCCTCCTTGGCGTCCTTGAGGAGCTGCGTCACGTCAATGCGGTATTCGCGGATGTCGTCCTCGTGTTGTTTGACGACCGCCATGCGCGCCTTGTTGAGAAGAAGCAGATCGTTCGAGTAGTCGGCCTGCGCGTGTAAATTGCCGAGGGCAACACCAGGCTGTTTCGCGTCAATCGCACGCTCCTTTTGAATGCGTGCGGTCTCCACACGCTCCTCCATCTTGTCGAGGGGCTCCTGCGACTGGCGGAGCGCCAGCAAGGCGTACTCGCCTGGGTCGTAGTGATGACGCTCGTGCAGAGCCACGGCGGTCGCGCTGGGCAGGACCAACTCTTTCCCCGCGAAAGCGTCCAACGACAGCAACGCGCGGTGGTGGTCGTCAAGCGAGTGTGAGAGGAGCTCCTTCGCATTGAGAAGATTATCAAGCGCACGCTGGACGCCCTCGAGGGACAGAGCAGGAAGGGACTCCACGGTGACCAGGTCTTCGCGGGTCGTCTCAAGGTTATGGCGAGCGGTGAGTTCGTCGCGTGTGAGTGCGGGTGCGTCCGTGCAGCGGTACATTTCGTGGTACGACTTGAGCGCCTCGGTCGTGCCGAAGTTGGTCAGGGCGCAGTCCTTCGGGTAGCCCTCCATGAGGCTCTGCAGCTTTGCCAGACGGGCGATCCAGTCGTCGAGTAGCTGCTCCACCTCGCCACGCAGCTGCGCGTTCAGGGCATTCTGCTGAGAGGTGTGGTAGTGTGTCTCAGGGTTGCGTTCGATGGGGTTCGCCAGCTCTGCCACCGTCGGCGCAGTGGTCACGTCACGCTTCAGTGGGCTATCCGGCTTCTGAGGGTGAAGAGCGATAGGTGCACGAGACCCCGCACCCGTCTCTGTGTGACAGCCGTCGTGCGCTGCGTGTTGGGTCAGGAATCCAGGGGCCTTGGCTCGCATGTCCACATCAGCGCCGCCATCGACGGAGCGGGTGACACAAGCCCCAGCGCTCGCACCACCGGCCTGCAGTGCCGGCAGGCGGCGCCCAGCCGTGCAGGACAATGGGCGTTTACGGCTCGTGAGCGGGTGTGCTGGGTCGGCTAAGTGGTCGCGTGTGGAGAGGGGTGCTGCTGTAGCGGCGGCGGCACAGGGCATTGTAGCACTGTGCTTTGGCGATGGGGTTGGATCGTCGTAACCGCCGTGCGTCGTCAAAAACTGAAGAGCGTCAGCCGCAGTCATGTTGTTTGCGGAAGCAGCCGGAGCGGTCTCGCGGTCGGCGGAGCGGTAGCCACCGAGGGTGATGGGGCTCGCGTAAGGGCGACGTGCTGCGTAATCGTAGGACATGTGCGTGTGTGTCAAGACGAGAGATCGAACGACGGATGGTCCAACGGCAAACGCGTGCGCAGTGATGAGGTCCCTTGGACGTGTTGAGTGTGCTTGCCGACGACGAGAGCGACTGATGCACGACTAAATATGTATATATATATACGTGGGGCGTGTTCACTTCAAAACGAGACTGACGGAAAAAGAAGCGAAAGAGCATGGAGAGGACGGAGAGCATGGAGAGCATGCTGAAGACGCGCGTGCGAATAGGCACACGTGACCGCTTCGCACACCAAGTGACATGACGGATAGACCAGCAATATCCACTCAGCACAATCGACAGCACACGCGTGTGCAGAAGAAAGGGACGGCGAAACTAGCGCACGGCAGTGAGTTGGTGCGTCTGTGGATGAAGTGGGCACATGTGAAGTGCGCGGTGAGCAAGGATTCTATCAGCTATTCGAGTCACGCTTTCAGTCGGTGGAGCCACACTGTTTCCGCAGACATGCGCGCTCTAATGTACTCCTTCGCTCTCTGTTGCTTTGTCTTAATTTGTGTGTGTGTGGTTTTTTTTTTTTTTGGAAGGGGGGGTTAATGGAAGGTCAGAGCGAGTTTGTTGCTCAGGGTCATGTACATGTGGCGATCACCTTTCACTTTGGTGATCACAAGAAGAAAAAAACAAAATCGAAAGCGTAGTGCGTATCGTTTTAGTATACGTATGTGTGTGTGTGTGTGTCCACTATAACAGACGTAGTCGTCTCTTTGGCAACTCTTTTCTGAGAAACATAGGGATGGGAAATATGTTCATCCGCACGTGTTCGTCACGGCCGTCCCCGTTGTGGCTCTACGGGCCTCTTTAACCGCTCACGTCAAAGGACGATGACGCGTCAGCGCCGGTCTCTCACGTACTGACGATGCGCATCAGCGTTTGGCGCTCCTCGAGCTCTTTTTCCAGCCGTTGAATGACAAGTTCACCCAATTTGGTGCCGGAGAGAGAGAGAGTCTTGAGACGATGATTTCCCCGCACAAGCTTCGTCAAGTCGCGCGTGGCGGGCAGAGTGATGCGTGGGTTGTTGTCCAGGTGCACGACCTCCACGCTGGGATGATGCAGCAAGGTCTTGCTGATGTGCTCCACGTCGGTGTTGTCGAGTGACATGTCGACAAAGTACACGGAGCGAAGATGGGGTAGGTACGTGAGCAAGCTCAGCACCGCGACGACGCCGTTGTGGCCGAGATAGTTCGAGGTCAGATCGAGTTCCTCGATACTCGCGGTGAGGTGCGCGTCGGTCGGCAGCTTTCGCAGCAGGTAGCTGTTTGGACGGCACTGCTGCAGCTCGCAACAGCGCGTGTACACATCGCGCAGCGACGAGCCGTGAAAGATGTTTTCGCCGCGGCTGTCATCCAATGCCTCGCGGATGATCGCCTCTTGGGCGGCTTTGAGTGCCATCTGCGCCGCCTCGTTCTCCGCTGTTGTGTGCTTCGCGTCGACCGCCACACCGTGGCCATCCTCCGCGTCGAGACTCAGGGAAGCGGAGGGGTGCGAGCTGTGTGTACCCGAGTCGTGACTGGTGACCGCACCGCGGGAAAGACTGCTGTTGCTTGCACGGCTGTCGCCCGCGCCACGCGCGGCCCCGACGCCTGCCTCATCGCCGTCTTCATCGTCCTCCTCGCCCTCCTCAATGGGGATCACACTGACCTGCTTTGCACGGTCGCTCACCGGGCGCGTCACACTCGCGCCAGCCCGCGCCGACGCGTCGCCCTTCTGGGGCACCTGCAGCGGTGTCACATCGGCGAACGGATCGGCGTCCGCACCGCCACCGGTGCCTCGCCTCGCGGTGGTCGTCGCGGCCACGGACGTTTGCGGCGCAGACGGATTTTGAGGCGCATCGACATCGTCAGTGGTGCCAAGGTGTGGAATGCTTGAGACTGAAATGAGGGAGAGGCTGTGCCGTAACAGCGAAGCCTCACCCTCGGTATCCGTGTCTGACGCAACGTCCTTGGTGGCGTCTGCCTCATCGCGGTCTGAGTGGGTGGGGCCGGCGCTGCCTTCGTTATCCTCGACGGCGAGGGTGTCCGTATCGCCGTGAAGGTCTGCACGGATGTCCACGCTCGGACGCTGAACGCCCCGGCCCCCCTCCTCGCCCGTGGCACCGCCCTCTTCTAGGGGTACGGTCACAACGATTGTTGGACCCTCCACACGGCCGTCGTTGCTCTGGCGAAGCATGGCTATGTGCTGCTCCAGCATCTCACGCACCTCTGGCGAGAGCGCCGTGTTCAGTGGTGCGCCGTGCGAAGACACCGGGGACGACGCCGCACTCGCCGATGCCGTCGGGCTGGCCGGCGTCCCTTCAATCAAAAAACCACGTGCCGTGGCGCGCTCTGCCTCGTGGCTCGCGGCGGCAGCGGCGGCCGCGACGCCCTTGGCATACGCACGGGGCAGGTCTGGCTCGAGCAGCCGCGTGTTTGGGATGTGATGTCGGTCCTTGATGGCGCCGTCGAGCGCCGTGGTGCGTGTCGGCGAGGCAGCGGTGTGGTTCGCAGTGCGCACGCCATTGAGCGTCGTCGCCGTCGCGAGCGGCGCACGGGACTCTGCCGCGCCACCACTCACCGCGTGGTACTCGATGCTCGCGAGGAGCTGCTGGAAGAGGTAAAGGTGCGTATCGAAGACGCCACCGCCAAGACGCGTGAGGTAGAGCACAGTCACACCGCGGTTGTCGACTAATGTGGAGACGCTCATGTCCTTGACAAGCCCCTGAAGCGGCTCGTAGGTGAAGGTGGTTGTGCGGCAGCGACCGACGCGGCCGCCAACGGGCACCGTGGTCGGCTGCCCTACGCTTCGCGCATCCGTGAACACGTCCATGAGCCGTTCTGTTTTCAGACGGCTGTACTCCTCAATAGAGATGACGCGTGGGTAGGCCATACGTGCGACGTCCTCCACGTCCAAGCAGAGCACAATTTGATTTGCCTTGAATCGCGGCATGCCTGAGAGCTCCGCGACGGCGACATCGTCGATAAGCCGCTCGTAGACGTTGACTTCGATTGTCATACACGCGATGGAGCCGACACCGACCGTCTTCGCGGGTGAAAAGTCTGGCCGCATGCGCATCGGGTGCATCGGCAAGGTAAACGAGATGCATGCGTCGCGGTCGACGTATCGCAGCTCGCCATACCGCTCCTGCTGCTCAGCCAGCGCAGGCGACGCCACATCGTGGTATTGTACATCGACATCCAGCTGCAGCTTGAGCGTCGTAGTGGGGGCCGACGTGGCCGTCGTGTTGGTGGGGGTCGCCGTGGTCGCAGAAGCCACGGGAGCCGTCAAGGGGCCTTTGTTGGATGCGAAGGCAGGCAGGAACAGTCGTGATAAGTAGCCCTCCAGCTCCCCTTCCTCTGAGCAGCGGATCAACACCAAGTAACCCCGCTGACGGGCGATAGTGCCGATCGCGTACACAGAGTCATCGATGAGCTGTGAGCGGTTCTGCAGACGGCAGCGGAAGTGGAAGCTGCGGTAGCCACCGAGCCGATGCGGGCAGTCCAGCTTCTGGCCGACGTGCACATGTGTGCGATCGGTTTCGTGATCGATCGCCACGATTTGTGGATCCTTGAGTACATGGTGGACGCAGTCCTTGCAGAAGCGCTCCAACGTGATGCCAGGGGGTACGTGCGAGTAGAGCATCTCCACGTGCTTGGCCTTCTCCAGCCACCAGTCACCACCGACGTCGTCGTAGGCGTCGTGGAAACGACCGGCCAGATCGCCGCTCTCTGATTTGTTGGCGCCGCTCTCGTCGTGGAGGTCGTGGCCATCGCCGGGAAGATGGCTCACTGAGCTCAGGCGGCCGCCCCCGTTCCCGCGTCCTCGACCGGTCGCACCGCCGACAACAGCAGAGAAATCCGTGTAGCGCAGATACGGGATCAGCGGTGTGTGGCGTACATCACGGTCCAGCTGGCGGACCTGGTCAATGAGGTCCGGATCGATGAAGGTCGGCTCCCATTGGGGAGAGCACTGTAGCACCACACGCGCCTGCTTGTGTGCCACTGTCAGCGAGAAATTCCAATCACGGCGCATGCCAGTGGCCGCACCACTCGCTGGGCCCGCCTCCTGGTCGTCGTCCATGACAGCCGCCGCCGCTCCCGTCGCCGTCTCGGGGTTCGCATCGGGAGGTGAAATAGCTTGGCTTGCCGTCTTCTCAGCTTCCGCTTCGGATTCGGCCTGCTGTGGGGTGTCTTCGCCCGCTGTTGGCGCAGCGATGGGCTCAAGCGCCTCTGGGGCGGGTTCGCCCCTCTCAGCGGCTACAAGCGCGGCTTCGGCCTCAGCATCGTCTTCATATTGATCGGCGTCAGTATCCTCTTCGCTGTGTTCGCTCTCTTCTTCGTGATGTTCCTCCGCTGACACGTGAGGGGTGTCCTCCTCTTCCTCGTCACCGTACACATCCTCGGTATCGAGCGGAGGAGAATCGGGGTGCCTTTCGCTTTGTGGTCCGCGACCTGCACTCGGCACGGCACCGTCAGACGTCAGGGAAGACATTGCGCCACCGACACAATCGAAAAAAAAAACACGAACGAAAGAGCTCTGCGATGAGGATTTTCAAAGAGCTTTTGTGATCACACCTCGGGACGAGAAATGCATCAATCGTGGAGCGTCGACGACGAGAGGGAGTCAGTCGCAGATGAGAAATGTGGTGAAGGAGATGTCACACTGCTGCTCGGCATATTGCGTGGGTGGTGTCGTCGATGTGAGAACAATAACAACAACACCGTACACATCGGAGTGCGCGTGAGTGAGTGGGAAGGATGAACAGAAAGAATAAAAGAGCACATCGGCGCGACGATGACGTGTCTAGAGTCGAATAGTGGTTGCCCTCCACCTCCGAGCGAAACACATAGCCTTCTTATTCGGGTTTCGAGCCCACTTCAGCGTCGGGCATATGTTTTTGCTTTTTTTTGTTTTTTTTTGTTTTTTCATCTTTTCTTCTCGATTGCGCTGTTGTTGCTGTTGGTGATGGTGATGATTGGTACACGTCGTGTTAGGCCACAGCGTTCATGCCGCGCGTGGCAGGGTCACGCAGCACAAATCGGCGAACAAATGCGGTGCCCAGCAAGCCAAAAAAGAAGCTCCAGTCGTTCAAACGCTGGTAGTAGTGCACGGGCAGTGATCCAAGCACTTCCAACAGCACGTTCGTCTCACGCTCCGGCCACCTCTCCATCAGGGACGACAAGGAAGACGTATCGCGCCCATACAGGGAGGTGGTGGTCGGTGTCGCCACGTGCGCCGGCTCGGGTAACTGCTGGCGAAGCATGACAAGCTGACCGACAAAGTACATACCCACACACGAGGCGAGCACAACGGTGAAGCCATCGGCGCGAGAGAGGACGCCACCGCCAGAGATGGAAATCGTCAACTGAAGGAGCGTCAGCAACAGGCTTCGAATCGACACCGCGATCATCCACGTGTTCACCAGCAGGATCAGTGTCTGCAAGGTGCCACTGATGTGATCGACGACATCGCTCTTCGAACCGACGAGAAAACGAAGCCAATCCACAGCCGTGCTGACAGAATCCTTCGTTGAGTAGCGGTACAGCATCAAGTTCATTGCCGTCATCGCGGCCTTCACGAGTGTGTAGAACGCGAAGAGCAGACCAAGAAGCGCGTAGATCGGCCCGACCCAGGTACGACCTCGGTGGGCCTCAGCCAGCATGTGGCCGACGCTATCCGTCTGAAGAAATAGAGTCATGGAGAGAAACCGCGCCCCCTCACTCTCGGCGGCGAGCTGTGCAACGTCTGCGCGGCGCCAGCTCACCGCCGCCGCCACAGTGGAGGCTGCTCTACCCCCGACCCAGCGTAGCGACGACCACACGCTCTTCACAGAGGACGCGACACCAACACGACCACTCCCCTGTTCTGGCGAGGACGACGATGATGCTGCTGGCGCCGCTGTGGCTGCCGTGGAGTCCTGATGTTCGTGCAGCGCGGCGTACTGGACCTGTCCAAGGCGGACTTGCTTTGAGCTGTAGAGCTGCAGCACATGGCGCTGTCGCTTGCTCAGGGCGAGCTGCATCTCACGGAGCCTCGCCTCCTTGCCGCGCCAGTACATGTACGGCATGAGGTAGGTGAAGGGTGTCGTGAAGGACGCATAGCCGGCCAGGAGACCGCTGAGCACGACACCCGCCGTGGCCAGGCGGGCAGATACGCCGCACAGCAGCGCTTGCCACGCGGTGGTCGTTGTCTTCCCAGATGACGCACGCACAGGGGTCTTCGTCGACTCGATTCGACGCGCGTGTTCCTCACCCTCAGTCTTTTCATGCGCAGCGCGTCCTCCGCTCGCGCCGCCAAGAAATACATCCTCGTCCTCATAGGACGCATTCGCATCGTCTTCATCGTCGTCTACATCATCGTCGCCGCTTTCTGTGGCGCCGCTGTCAACCGATCCCTCGCTCGGGTCGGCCTCAACCAGGTCCCGATCACCACCTCGAGCTCTCTTTCTCTGCTCTACCGTGGAAGCCGATGGCGTCGGTTGTGAAGTCACAGACGGGACCGAGTCGGGGCGTGTTGCGGTGTCGCCCCCTTGATCTTTTCCATGGCCGACACGCCCGTCACCGTGATCGTGATTGTGATCGTCACCGTGGTTGTGGCTCCGTTGCAGGTTCTGCATCAGGCCAAGCCGTCCGGGCAGTACGCGTGTGCCCGCACTCGCACCCGCGTCGTGGGCGGCAGACAGAGTCTGACGCGCGCTGTTTGAAAGAGGTTTCTTCTTGGCGGCGAGTTCCTGCGGCACCGAGAGGAAACGCCTTCCGCTATCGTCGCGGTTCCTCAGCCATTGCGACAGCTTCGCGCGCACCGTCGCTTTCGACGCCGCACTGACAGGCGCGTCGTCTCCATTGCGAAGCTGACCACCAGAAGGCAGTACATCGGCAGGGGGGGCCTGGAAGAACCACCAGAGCACAGTGAGAACGACAATGAGCGCGAAAAGGCTGCGGCGCAAGCGAACACGGCGCTCACGCGGGCCGTCCTGTGGGGAGTCAAACTCCGGCGCAGCCACGCCACCGTTCTTTTTCCACGCGCCACGGCTGGACGTGCTGCCCGTGAAGAAGAACTCGAGTACTGTGAGCGTATTCAGTAGTAGGACCTGCACCATGAGCGCGCACAAACTTAACTTGAAGAGCCGCGCGCGAAACTCGTGTGCCGCCATCAAGCAAGGTACAGCAGACGTCACCGCCTGCGTGTCTGCCACCCATGAAGACGGCAGAGCGCGAAGTCGGAGCGATAGACCGTCACGATGTGCGTCGGCGCAGAAAAAGAAAACATCCGCGTTGACACCGTGACCGGCCTGCACTGCCAGATCCCACAACACAAAAAGGAAAAGCAGCACCGCCAGGGCAAGCGTCGTGGCGAAGCACCACCGCGCTTTACGGGTTCTGACAGGCTGTATGAGAACCAGACGCATCACCAGTGTGCAGGCGTAGTGCAGCCACGCATAGACAGCACATACACATAACGAGAGGAGCGGTGGCATGGGCCAGAACCGACGGTGCGGTGGTGTCTTTTTTATTTTTTTTTAATTAGGGCTTTCTGTCAACATCCGTTGTGGCTTGGCCACTCGCCCACGCTCACTTCGCTTTTCTTTTGTTGTTGTTGTTGTTTTTTCCTGTTCGCGCTCTTCAGGTTCGCTGTTGCGAGAAGAATAAGAAGGGAAATCGTCGCGACAGACAGAGAGAGAGAAGGGGGAAGTCGCAAAGGTTGCAGATCAGCGCGTTCCATCTGAGTGGTGGGTACTCGATTGCCGACGAGCGCGGCGGAGAGAAACAAAGACACACGACGAAGCGCTTCAAGGAAAAAGAAAAGGGAGAAGTAAGAGTGTTTCCCTTTCCCGCGCCACTGTGCCGTACAGACACGCAGCTCTGACCTCTTCGAGATGGGAGGTGAACATAACGCACAAGTGGAGTACAGTGGCGGAGGGAGAGAAGACTGGCTGCGGACACGGCAAGTCCAGACCCTTCTCTACCGCGTTGTGGCAGGATGGGGTATCGACTATCTTGTTGTCTTTGCTGAGTTGAGTGTGCGTGTCGATCTATTCCTATTCTCGCTCTCGCTTCTTTTGACACGAGCGGCGCGAGGGAGTAACGGGAAGAATAAAAAAGAACGAACAACAGACGCTGACATCATCCAGAGTAGAATGCAATTACTCCTCTTCGAAGTCAAGCACCTCATAGAGCTGGTTCTCGCTGATCGATTGGCCTCCTGGTCGCCGCTTCGCCGCTTCACTGTGGCGCGCCCATTCCCAGACGTTAAAATCTGGCTCACGCTGGGCAAATTCGGCGAGCGCGACAAGCAGCGCCGCCGCACCGGGCCACGTCGGATGATCAGCGAGCCACGCCTCCACCTGCGCGATACAACGCCGCTCAGCGTCCACCGCCTTCTCCTCTTTGCGACGTGAAGAGAGGCCGAGAGGCTGCCAGTCCTGGCGAGGTGGGTCGGGCTGCTTATTTTGGTAAAGCCACGCGCGGGCGAGGAGACGCTCGTTGGTGCAGCGCCCGCCGTGGCAAACGCACAGCAGACGATCCGTCACACCGCGCGTGATCCGCGTGGTCACCTCATGTGGCGAAAAATCATCGTACCATACCACCACGCGTGCTACCAGATCATTCAAAGCGTCTTCGGATGCGCGCAGGAGCGCCAGACACCAGCCAGAGACGCCCGCATCCGCATCCTCACTGCTCGCTCGCACGCGGTGGGCTGCGGTGGGCCCTGCTTCGGGCAGAAGAGGTGTGTCTACCACCACGGGGCCACCGCGCAGCACCTCTTCCTCGGAGGCTTTGGCACGTGCTTTGACCGACTGCTTAAAGTGGTTGAAGAGCAAGCGGCTCTCGGCACGCTCGACGCGGAGAGCGCAGAGCGCGCGATCGAGCGCGTTGCCCAGGTATTGATGCCAGGTCACAGGGTCCGTGGATCGTACGACGCTCGGCGATTCCACCGAGGAGGCGCGTGACCGGGACGATCGTGCCTTTTCACGACTCTCACGCTCTACACGCGCCAGAAGCACCTCGTCAGTCTCAAACGTCCCGAGCCAGTCGATCCGCGCCATCGCCTTGAGAAGGTGCCACACGAAAAGCACGACAGACACGAGAAACAGCGAGTGCGCGAAACCTAGCTGGACGACGGTGGTCGTGCTGTCATGACGATCACCGCGATCCGCCCTCGCCGACGCGGTCGACGACGTCGATGAGGGCGGACGGACGGTGGAAGCAGATGCCTGCGTTGCATTCTCACCCTCGGAGAGCGCCAAAGCAAGCGCCTCGTCAGAGCCCACAGTGGTTGACTCTTCTTGGCCGGCCTCCGGCTGTGACGCTAGCGGGTGGTGGTTCGCGTCACTGCACCGGCCATCACGGTGGCTCTCCCCCACAGTCGTCTCCCGCCTCTGCGCCGCGAACGCCCGACGCGTCTTCTCGACGCTCGGCGGGATCTGAGTGGCGTGGTACGCGAGCCGCCGCTTCTCCGCATCGCTCTCATCGTCCTGCCAGCCAAGAGCCATGCGTACGGCTGTGGTGACAGTGAAAATGAGCGCGGCCACCAGGTACGCACACCACACAACCAAGAAGACGTCAAGGAAAAAGCAGCCAATGTGCACCGGGTTGAGTGTTTCCGGTACCGCGTAGAGGATAGGGTTCGCGCCGGTTGGTAAGAGGAGGTTTCGGCGCTGCGGGCCCGTTCCCTGCCAGTAAACGTGTTGAGCGGTGTGCCCTGTCGCCTTCGCAGTGTGACGCGACGGTAGCCAGCGCCGGTACCGCCACGCCGCACGCATTCGGTGCACAGCGAGACACACCTCGTAGTAGCCGTGTACCGCGTTCACGACAAATATCTGCAAGGTGGCCGAGTTCTTTGCGGAGAAGAGCGGCCAGTCGATAGCGGGGCGATCATCCAGCATCATCAGCGCGCTCGCGGACCGCAGCGTCTGCCCCCAGACCCGCCAAGAGCCGCGCGGAGTGCGCCCAGCCGACGACTCCGACGGCGACGACAACGGTGATAACACGTCCGGCGCAGGCATGCTAATGCTCGGAAAGGCCAGCATGGCCCCATTGAAGAATTCTGAGAGCACGAGGCGTTTGTCGGCATCCGCCGTGTGCACAAAGCTGCTAAGCGCGTGGCAAATGCTGTCGGGAGAAACAAAGTCTGGTGACAGGCGCGATATGGGCATCCACTGAACGCTCTCCACCTCATGGCGGGCGAGGCGCACAGACGGCGTCAAGTCACCCACGTGTAGGTAGACGAACTGTGCCTGCACCACGCCCTGCACGGCTGCCGTCGAGGAAGCGCTCAACGCCACGCTGCGAGCGCCTCCAAATCCCGTAAGGCTATTGCTCAGCAAAGTACAATCTCGCATGCGGCCAAGAGGTACGAATTCACGTGTGTTCTCAAGAGGCATGCCGAGCTCCTCGTAGACCTCACGCTGAACTGTGTGGAGATCATCGGCATCCTCTTCCGCATCACGTTGGCCGCCCGGAAAAGCGATCTGGCCACTCCAGCGACTGGCAACACGATCTGCGCGCTTCATGAACAGGAGTTTCAGCGATGAGGGTTTCGCGTCCGATGTGCCGACGCGGTTCTCTAGGAAGTTGAGAAAGTCCAGCGTCGGTGAGTGTGGTGCTTGTGACGGCGGTGGCGCAGCTGTAGCGCGGGTGCTCGTGGAGGTCGAGGGCATCATCAGGTCACCCAACCCGCGTATGCGGGAAGAGCTGCCTTCACGATCCGCGTGACGGGCTCGCTCGGAGTCACTTATCGATGTGCGTGCATCGCCAATCTTGCGATAGGTTTCCCAGCTCTGACGCGCCTTGTGGACCGCACGCTGGTCCTCATCGCTGAAGCGTAGGATGAGCGCGGCCGCAGCACGCCGCGAGCCCGGTTGGTACACGTGAAGCTTCTGTGTCTCTAAGCGTTCAACGACATGCCTAAGAAAGCGTAAGTCCACTGTAGAGAGAACACAGAGACGTGCTGCCGTGTACCGCATCGATTCTCTCTCTCTCTCTCGTCCGGTGCAGAGTTACAGGAAAAACGAAAAAGGGGACGAGGTTCTTGTTGAGGCAGACGATCGGTTGTGGTCACTTTTTCTTTTTTTCTTTTTTTTCCGGCGTGTGTCTACGGTGAATAGACGGATAAAAGATGGCAGTCAATAAAAACAAGTGTGAGCCCGTGGATTTACGGGACTCTGACAACCGACGGACGTGTGAAAAAATGAGAATTTGGCTAGTTTTTGATTCGCGCTCTGCGAGTGAACAGAAAGAGCCCAAGCGATCGGCTGGATGAGGCTGGCTCCTCAGCCGTGACAGACGATTCTGGAGTTGAGAATACAGGAGAAAGGAAGGCGCGCGTTGTCTGTCGCCACGCGTGCGTCTCGGTGGTGTGCGTTCTCTCGTTCTGCGAAAAGGAGAATGATGAACTCCACGCACAACCTCGCGGTGCTGCTATCGTTTCCACGAGCGTTCGTGAGGATGAAATGATGACAAGACAAGACAAAAAAAAAAAAGAAAGAGGGAGACAGAGATGCGAGCAGAAAAGTCCACCGCATCTAAAGGGAGACGAGAAAAGGGAGAGAGAGATGACTGCAGACGGAAGTTCAACGCCCAGTGAACACGTGGCGTGCGTGCGTCGGAAGCGTAAAGGGGCATCGAGTAAAGAAAGAAAAAAAGAGGGTGTGTGTCATCGCCATGCACGCGTGGCGCACCGACTGCGGCTCAGTGTGTTCCAAGCACTCGAGAGTGCAGAGACCAGCTGTTGATGACTCGACTGTGAGTTGGCTGGAAGACGGAGAGACGATGACAGGTCGCTTCTTTGTGTGTGTTCGAGTGCATGCAGCATGGTCATCATCGCCTTCGTACGCGCGTTGCGGTGTTTTTCTTTTTTCGTTTCCTTTCTTCGGGTGTGTGTGTGTGTGTGTGTTTTTCCTTACACACTGTGGCATTACAAAACAACAAAAAAACACAGATAAATAAAAGAAGCATTGTGGAAGCTACACTTTTCACGAAAAGCACTGTCACGTCTCGCGCCGCCGTTTTCCGTGTAGATTTCACTAGCAGCCGCGCATACTCACTCCTCGGGTGTGCGAGTGCGTGTGTGTCAGCACGGTACTATTTGACCTTTGTTTTTCCGAATTGAGCGTATATATCTTGACGGCTGTACAGCTTCGTTTCGAGCTGACTTTTCGCTCTCCTTTAAGTTAGTAGAGAGGAAGGGAGAAAGGAACCCGCTTGTGTGGGTGCATGCGTGCTCTTCTTCATTTATTTAATTTTATTTCTTTGCCATTATATATCGTCTGCGGTTTCTCGTTTGCTGTTGAATCGCTGGCGTGCGTCGCGCCGAACGACCTCGCAGGCTCACAAGGACGGAAAAAAGTGAAGACACGCTCTATCGCCATCTTGTCATGTCTCGTTCAGCTCATCTGCCTTGACGATTTACTTTGGTTTCCACGCTGATCGTTTAGAGCGAGGGAAAAAGAAGAATAAAGGATGGAGAGGAGAAGAAGAGAGAGACAGTGCGGTGCAGCTTGGAGCCGAAGCGCTCACCAACCGCACCACTGTGTGTGTGGTTATGTGTGTGGTTATGTACGTGTGAGTTCATGCTGAGGTCTAGTACGGGTTGAACGTCGGACCGCGGTTCTCACCACCTGGAGCGGGGCCATCGTTGGATGGGAAGCTAGAGTAGGGATTATCGTTGCGGAAGCCACCTCCGCGGCCACCGCCATAACCGCCGCCATAACCACCTCCACGGCCACCGCCGTAACCGCCGCCGTAACCACCGCCGTAACCGCCACCGTAACCACCGCCATAGCCGCGACCACGGCCTCGGCCACCACGCCCACCAAAGCCGCTCGTGCCCGTAAGGCTGTACAGCTCTGGAGGGACCTCCTGCTTGGCGCGCGTCAAGATCTGGATGAGGTCACGGATCGTCTTCGCGGGATCATCATTGCACACAAACGTGTACGCATCGCCAGATTTACCAGCACGACCAGTACGACCTGTCGAAAGACGGAGATGAATCAGTGTGCGACGTCAAAGTGAAAAAAAAAAACAGTTGTTGTTGTTGGTGTGTTTGGTTGATCGCGCAGCGTGCATTTCCCAATTGATTGATTTTCATTTTCAGAGCGTCAGCATCGGATAGGAAGCCGTCCGTGTGTGCGTGCGTGCGTGTGTGCGTGCGTGCGTGTGTGTGTGTGTGTGTGTGTGTGTGTGTGTGTGGAGGGGGGTATGTGTAGTCAATATAGGACCCGCAGAGATGTACAAAAAAAAAAGACGTTTGTATATCGCACGCAGAGAGGAGTGGTACGCACCATATGTCAAGAAGGAGATCAAGAGGGCACACAGGTCACACAATGGCAAAAGAGACGAGTTGAGTGGAGAGGGGTGAGAGAAGACGTTCACGTAATCAAAAGGGGAAACAACAAAAACAGAGAAGCAGCAGTGGAGTGTTGAGGACGAAGACAGGAGTGGAGAGGGGAGAGAAACAGTGATTGGGTAGAATAAGATAAAGCGGTGAAAAAAGGGAAAACAGAGAACGCCGAAAAATATAATTTAAAAAAAAAACGTTGGTGAAAAGGAGAGAAGAAAACGTTGCGAGAGAGGTGACGTGTGGAGAGAGCGTATCCGTACGGAAACGGTCAAACGGACAACGTCAAGACAGGGCTGGCGTTTCCGATCTCTTGCTCATACGCACATCACACACCCACACACACACACACACACACACACACGGACACACGGACACACGCAGGCCTGCCTCACTCGTGCATTTCCTTTTCAATAGCGTCGTACCCCGGAGAGGGGTGTGGCGAAAGCGAGTGGATCGCGCCGGGCAATTGAAGAGACGTGCGAGATGAGAGGGAGAAGAGAAGAGGAGAGGGAAAAGAAGACAACGCGGTGAATGCCCACCTAAAGGAGGTGTCAAATTGAAATCAAGACGAGATACAGAGCGAGGCTGTTCCGCTCGGCTTCGGACGTACACGCGTTCACTTTTTTCGGGTCTCTTCATGTGTTCTTGCTCCGCTTCTCCATGGAGGAGGAGGGGGGGCGGGTGCGTCGTTTGGCAGATAGCGTGAAGGGATGACAAAAGCACCCATATCGTGTCAAAGAAGAATAAAAAGAATAAGAACAAAAGAAAAACGACGTTGTGTGTGAGTGTGTAGTGAGAGGTTGTGGGAGATTCTCCAAACACCAAAGGAACAAAAGTGTAGCAGATGGCAGCAGCATGAGCTATAAAGAGCGCAAGAAGGTCTGGCGAACAGACAAAAGAAAACGACGACGTATCAAGAGAAACGGCCTCTTCACGAAATTCGTGTATGACGAGTGGGCCGGTTGTGAGCACATCCTTTTTTTTTTTTTTCATTTTCATTCTTCTCTTGAAGGCGTGTGTTTTCCGCTGTTGTTCACGATACCAAAAAGGCTGCTTTATCGCACTGCTAGGACGGGGAGGGAGAGGGGAAGGGGGAACGAAAAGAGAGCTCAAGAAAAAAAAGAAAGCGAGAGCAGCACAGTGGCTGACGAAGAAATAAGCATCGAGGAGAAATGCAGCTCGTTCTCAAGAAAAGAATAGAACAAAAAAAAAGAAATTAAAAAGGATGGTGGCGTATCTCTATTTTCACTTTTCTCACGTTGCATCATGGAGTCATGGTTATTTATTTCGAAAAGAAAAAGGTTCTCGTGTTGTCTTGTCTTCTCCCTGACCTCGCCACGTGCGCGCCGCCTATCCTCCCGCTCACGCCTTGTACCCAACCCGGACCTACGCTCACGTCAAGCGCTGTGACGAAGCAGGGTCATGTACAAGAAGATGAAAAAAGAAGTGAGCGACGAGGATTGCGAGCGTGCGTGCGGAGAGTTCGAGAAGAAAACAAAGACATCGAATTTGAGAGGAAGTTTGTCAACATACCAATACGATGCACATAATCTTCAATGTTCGTGGGCAGATCGTAGTTAATCACCACGTCCAGGTCTTTAATGTCCAAGCCTCGCGCGGCGACATCGGTGGCCACTAGGATGGCGCGATCATCGTGGCGGAAGCGGTCAATGACGTAGTCGCGGCTGCTCTGCTCCTTGTCACCGTGAATGGCCAGTACAGGTTGACGTAGATTCTGGCGAAGGCGCTGCTGAAGGTTATCGGCGCTGCGCTTCGTTTTGACGAAGATCAAAACGCGCTGTGGTCCAACGGACTTCACCACCTCCTCTAGCTGTGCTTCCTTGTCGAAAGGAGGCACCACCTTGACGTGCTGCTTCACGTCTGCGTTCGCGACAAGCTCCTCGGAGCCGACGTGAACACGGATGAAGTCGCGTTGGAAGCTCGCCGCCATGTTACGAATCTCCTTCGGCCACGTGGCAGAGAACATGAGCGTCTGGCGATCGGTGCGTACTTGTGAGCAGATCGAGCGGATCTGTTGCTCGAAGCCCATATCTAGCATGCGGTCGGCCTCATCGAGCACGAGGTACGTCACGCGAAGTAGGTTCGTCGCCTTGGCCTCGAGCATGTCAATCAGACGACCGGGCGTCGCGATGATAACGTGGACGCCGGCACGCAGAGCGCGCATCTGAGGGCCCTTTGGCGCGCCACCGTAAATGCACGTCGTCAGGATGCTCGGTACCCGCGAGAGCGCCTTCCGTGTCTCGGCCTCGATCTGCACTGCCAGCTCACGTGTGGGAGAGAGAACGAGGGCGATGGGGCCATCACCTGGGTTGAGCGGCGGTTGGGCCATAATGTGTAACGCGGCCGGAATCATAAAAGCCATGGTCTTGCCGGAGCCCGTCTTGGCAACGCCGACGACATCGCGGGAGTTCAGCAAGATCGGCCACGCCACGGACTGGATAGAGGTCGGCTTCTCGAAGCCGGCATCCATGAAGCTCTGGTGGATTGCATCAGGTGCAACAAGGTCGGAAAAGACGAGCATCGGCTGGGGCACACGCTCACCGTAGATGGTGATGTGGTTTTCACGCAGCCACGTCGCGATCTCCTCCTCACTGCGCTGTTCCTGTGGCTTGTAGAAGTTCCACTGTGTGGTGACCTGCTGCACTTGGTTCCAGTCAATGGAGTGCAGGTTAGAGCCCAGGCCACCTCCGCCACCGCCTCCACGGAAACCACCACGACCACCGCGGTAGCCGCCGCCTCCACCATAACCACCACCGTATCCACCACCATAGCCGCCACCTCCGCGGCCGTAGGATGAACCATGATCATTGCGGTGATAGTCTCCCATTTCCAGAGAGGTCGTCGTCAGCGGTATCTACAGCTGTAGCTGCGTATCTGTAAGTGTGCGAGTGAGGAGAACGAGATGCTGTATTAATCGGTTTTAGTACAAATGACGTCGTCTTCGCTTTCTTTTCTTGTCCGTTGGAGTGCGTCGCTGTTTTTTTTTTTTAATTATTTTCACAGGGTTCTTTAAAAGAGGCACGTGTGAACGGATGTTAAGTTTTTAAGTACAGAGATGAATCTTTTTAAAAAAATCTGTTAACACAAGTACGACGTGGAGACGCGCGCACTGAGATAGGATATAGCTGGCGACAGGATACAGTCAGTCGGCGAGGTGAGGAAATGAAAAACAAGAAAAACAAGAAAAAGATGAAGGACACAGCGATGTGTACAAGCGTGTGCAGATGCGAGAGAGCGCGCTAGGCGTCGTGGTGAGTGCCATGCCATGCGAGGTGCTCGCTCTGTGCGACCGTCCCGACTCTTTTCTTTTTTTTTTTTTTGAAGGCAATCAATACGCTCATCGCTCTCGATACAACAGCACGTTCGCGCAGGAGTGGCGTCACTCAAGACACTGTCGTGGACAAAAGCTCAACTGCGCGTACGTGCACGGGCGAACGTCCCTGTTCTTTTTTCGTTTTGTAGCCCTAAAAGACTGGCCACAGAGTATTCCTGCTCTCTACGAGAGTTTGTTGTTGTTCTTGTTGTTGTTGTGTGTGTATCTGTGTCTGTGTGATTCGGTACCTGCCGTTAGCATAAATAAACAAACAGAACGAGAGCGAGAGTGATCGAAAACAAAACAACGCACAGCGAGGCGTACGGGTTGACGCGAGCCAGCCAGGGGAGTACACACTCATCCGGTTCATAAGAGCCCGATTCATGGTTCCTCCCATGCGTCGCGGACGTCCAATCCGCGCATTCCTCTTCCCCACACACATTTCGCATCGCCTCTTCTCATTTGCACTCGACCGCCAAAGCTATTTTTTTTTTTTATTTTTTTTATTTTCGCAGTTGTTAAGAGTTCCACACGTCATCCCCCGGTGCGAACATCTTCTCCGCGTCGAAGTGCTCGAAGACGGGTTCACCTAAGCCGAACAAAGTCTGATGTAATTCAGACGCGACCGCCGCCACGTTCGCCGATGTGCTCGTGCTTTGTGCACCGTCACTGGCTGTGCGACTGCCCACAATCATCGGTGGGTTCGGTAAGCGGACTTGAACGCTGGCGGAGCCTAGCGGAGCTACACCGGTCCAACTCGGTGACAAGGCGAAGAGACCTCCAGCGAGGAAGACGTTCGGGAGCGGCTCGTCCACGCGCAGGGGATCGTACGTGAGAGGCCGCGGTGCCGCTGCATGAAGCTGCGCGATGCGACTGATCGTCAGCGTGTTGGACCGTGCGGCGGGTGCGACCGCCGCTGTCGCCGACGTGCTGGTGGTGTGGGCAGGTGCTGGCGGCGCGGCCGGTGCGGTGGCGACGGGGGCTGCGCTAGCCCCCGTTGTGGCCGGAGCGGACGCGGCCGCCGTCGTCGAGGACGGTGGTACAACACCGGTCGCGTGGTGAACCGTCGCCTTCTCCAATGCCGCCGCGGCGGCCTCAGCCAACGTGGGCAGTCGGTGCGCGCTCAGCGTCGACGCCGTGGTTGGACTACGGGGAGGTGTGGCGACGGCCGCGGTCACGGCAGCATCCAGTGCGGGAGACGTGCGCGCCTTGTTCCCCTCGGGCGATCCCAACGGCGTCGCCGCGCCACCAGGTGTGCTCGGCGCGGTCGTGCTTGCGGTCGCGGCAGCAGCGCCAACAGCCGGTGCGCTTGCCACGCCGTCTGAAGTGCTCTCTGTCGCCGCCGCGGTCGCGTCAGCCGGCGCCTCCTTCGGCACCTGCCGGTTACCAAAGCACTGCACGGCCGCCTCCAGCATATCCTGACGTCGCTTGTTACTCTTCGGGTACTGACGAAGGGCTTGGATAAAGGTAGCCTGTAGTAGGTGCTGGTCCTCGCGATCGACGAGATGGCCAGCGTGGCCCAGGGCAGCATTCATAATGTCGACCAGATCGTTACGCAGGTCCTGTACAACATCCTCCTTCTTTGGCAGTTCGGTCTTGCTTTTCTTACCGGCCTTATTCGCAGATGTGGCGCCGGAGGTCGCGTTGTGAGCGCTATTGGGGCCTGCCGTCGGGTTCGGTGGGGTGCCCTGCGTGAGGTAAACGAACGCACCTAAAATGTAGTTGTCGACCGGCTTCTTCATCGTCTTGAGGATGTGCATGAACACCTTCGCGTCGCCCGACTTCACGGCACCGTACGCCATGAGTTGACCTACCCTTCGCGCGCAGCTACTCGGCGGATGGCGCAGCATGTGTAGCGCACACTGTACCGTATCCACAATGTGCGGGCTGTCCGTGTGGAAATTTAGCAGGTCGCCGTCCTCCGCCTCATCAATCTTGGCGGCGATGGGGCGGCTATCGTTCAGCACCTGGGTGACTTCCTCGAATTGTTGATGTGAGGGGTGCGTAAAGCCCCACCGGCAGCGAGGACCTTCACACGGTTTATCGCGCTTAAAGTTGATTTTACCTTTGATATAGCTACAGCACCACGCATCAGGGTAGCCATTGAGAGGGCAGCTGCTCCCACCAATGCACGTGCGTCGTAGCTGGTGCTCGCACGGGTGGCCAAAACTAAACAGCTGCATCGACATGGCGACGTCGCGGCGTGAAGGGCCGTCGGTGAGGAGTGTGTCTAATTCAGGCAGCAGCCGCGACTAGGGGAAGCGAGGTGCGCTACAGAAAAAGGGAAAAATGGCGAGTGACAATTCACTTTGACAAAAAAAGTAATTGTTATTCGTGCGTATGCGTGCGTGTGTGTGCGTGAGGTGAGGTGCAGATAGGACAGCAGTCTAAGAGACCAGATCACAGAAGCGGGAGAGGAGAGGGAGGTCTTATCCGACACGACCTCCATCCCATGAAGGCCGAAGCAAAGCGAATCAGAAGAGTAAGGTGAGGCGGAGGAGAGAAGTGGAAGAAAAGAATGGTAATGCATGAAACATCGTTGGACAGCACAGCGCGCCGTGATCTGAGAGCAGAGACGGACACATGATGGGACAGCGCACACCCACGGAAAATGGCCCAAGCGTTGGAGCTGGGATGAAAACGTACACGCGGTACAAAGAGCGAAAAAAAAAAAAGTAGAGGGCTGCCACCATGGGAAGGACACAGCCGTGTGGTGCGTGTTCACTTTAGGGTGCTGCCTGATGGACCCACTCGACACAACACATCGTCCATTAGTGGTCGCTCTTCACACTTGTGGTTTTATTGGCACTCGTTTCGGTTCCTTTCCAATATTCGTCCTCTGCGTGTCGGGAGACGACGTGAAGTGGCCGCCTAGATCGTAGCAGACGTTGTGTGTGTATACGTGTGTGTATGTATGTGTGTGTATAAGCAAGGAGGCTGAAACGATCATTTAAAAATCGTAGCAGCGGCCGTTGACCTCCCAGTCGCCGTACCGAGTCGGATCCGGCTGCGTGCTGCCAATGACGCGCCCCGTCTCCTCATCGACGACGTTGGTGGGAATAGTACCCGCTTGTTTGTTGAAGAGGGCCTCAGGCGAGCCGAGAGATGTGGTGAAGCGCTTGATGTCTTCCTCGCTCATCTGTTTTGGCGCGGGCTGATCGGGATCCTGTCGGCCGAGAAGAGCCAGACGGTGTTGCAGATACGATTTATCCCGGATCACCGACGAGACAAAGGCATCACCATCGGCACCGATCAGCAGAGGCACGCATCGGCGGAGCATTGTGACAGCACAGAAAGCGAAGAAAAAAGAGAAAAGAGAAAAGAGGATGTGAAGGTGGAGTTGTGTGTGCGCTACGTGTTTCCTTAATCGAGTGATGCGAGTGAAGTGCGAAAACAGGCCCGTCATGGCAAGCGGGGGGAGAGAGAGAGTGGGAGAAACGGTTCCATGGGCTGAGCGGGGAACAAAACAAACAGAAGAGACGTGTGAGCAGGGTCGGGTGTCTGCATCTCTGCTGTGGCGAGAGACGTGTCCACTGCAGATCTTTCAAGGGCGACGTTGGTGCAATATATATATACGTATAAAACAACAGATCTCGTGTGGTGCTCACGTGCTGAGATGGTCGTTTTCCCCTTCGCGGGGGTGTCCCTTCGTAGGGTCGCGCGTCCGAAGAGAAACCACTGCGATGCGTGTACCGAGACCATGTGTAGAACAGCGTCTGAGGTTCGTGGAGGGGTGTGCACGTTGTTCTCGTCGGGTTTTCCTTTTATTCGTACTTTGGGCTGTGTTTGGGGTAACGATGTTGTCTGCACAATGGCAAGCTCCTGAGCAGTAGCGGTTGATGCACGTGTTCACATACTCGCTGTTTCCTATCATTCGCTGTTGATTAAAATGTTGTGTTTGTCTCTGTCATCCAAATACGGATTCGTTGTACTGCTCTTTAGGTACGCTGTCTTTGTTCTCTATGCTATGTGCTTGTTTGGTGCTGCGTCTCTCTGATTATGTGTGTTTTCCGTTTTCTTTCGCTCGCACATGTCTCGCCACGTTCGTTTGTTTGTTTTTTGTGTTCTTTGAAAGCGCGATTCGTCGCATGACCCGACGAGCGGCTCGTGTGACCTTCATAAACACAAAGTTGTTTGAGAAGGGGAAAAGGAATGCTCGCTCGATCGCGGGGCCAAAAAAAAAAAGAGAGAAAAGGGAGAGGGAGAGGGAGAGGGAGAGAGGAGAGGTAAAACAGAAGAAACAGTCAGAACTGCAGACAAAGAAACAATTGAAAATGAGAATGGTCGAGCCGCTATTTGAAAAAGAAAAAGAAGGAGGAGGAGATGGTGAGAACGCGATGACGGGAAGAAAGGCTGTACGCATCATCGGCGACTTCACGCGAGAGTTCCTCGAAATCGAAGCGGAAGAAAAAAGAACCCACTGGCCACTTTGTAGAGCACGGTTGAACAGTGAGCAGAAAAAAAAAAAGCGAGAGAGTAGTGGCGTGCCGGGAAAAGAGAAAAAGAGCACAAGGAAGAAGACGCGCACAGTCCACACACAGATAGTAGAGGCGTGAAGCGACAGAAGCGAAGAGAAGAAGTCGGGTGCATCGACACGGACAAAAGACGAACGCGTTGTGCGGAAAAAGCGAAAACGAACGAAAGAGAGAGAGATGTTTAAACAGAAATGAACAGAAAAAAAAACACAAAAAAGGTAAACAAGTAGATGTGTGACCCGCACGGCGAACAGGGAACGCACGGAGTCGCGCTGCCATTAAAATGGATTACCAATGATTTCAACACCCACTCGCAGACAGTCGCGCACAACAAAGCCCTCCGAGTCCAGGCGGGCGGGATCAATAAAGTTCGTCGGCCCCCAACCCTTGCCGATAAAGGTCGCGTGCCAGTCGTCCACGAGGTGGACGATATCACGGCTAGGGTCGGTGCCATGGTACACCGTGAGTCGGAACACGGTACGGTACGGATGGCGATGGCCAAAGAGGTATATATCCCAGCGCACGTGTGCGCTGCCTTCGTCGCCAGGGACGGAGCTGTGCGGGGCGAGACCTAGGTACCACTGTAGCGGCGTGAAGGCGGTAGTGGTGGTGGTGGTGCTGGCTGCTAAAAGCGCATCTGGTGGTATGTGGACGTGGCTGTCCTCCACGGGGGCAGCCGTGGCCACAGACGTCGCGTACATCGAGTGGGCCGACGTACTCCCAGCCGCAGTCGTCAAGTCCAATGAGGAAAAACTAAAGGACGTCTCCATAAATTCGCGCACCTCAGCCATTGCGGGGAGCGGCGCTGAGCGGAAAGCGGGGCTGTACAGCAGCCGTGGTCCAGCGACAGGCGAGGTAGTGGCGCGCGTCGGGGTGGTCGATGCACGTGGAGAAAGGAGGTGGCTGGCACACCGCGCAGGCGATGCGGTGGGACACAGACGCTGCGAGAAGTCCGTGATCGCCCAGATGTAGCGCGCGACGACGGGTACCGTCGCAATAGCCAGCGAGGTGACCGCGGGGCTCGAGTGGCGACGTCGGCGCGTCGGTGCACGAAGCGGCTCGATGTGCATTGGAGATGGTGCGGTCGACAGGGGTGTGAAGCCCACAAAACCGGTACCTGCTGCCGCGGCTACCGTCGTCGCCAGAGCACGCGGGCGCAGAACGTCGACCTCCTCGAGCAGCTCTCGATGGCGCTCCTGCAAGGCTGTCAGGCTACACAAGAGGAGCTCATTGTGTCGGGCAGAGGCGGCCTCCATGTGCGTTGGCATGCCTGCGCGGCGGGTGATCGTGGTACAGCCATATGAAGCGAAGGGACACCGCACGGGTGCGTCGGGGCACTGCCGCGTGTGCGCCAGAGCATCCGAGATGCACCCCGTCCAGTTGCACAGCGACGATGGGGACGTCATCGCCGTTTCGATCAAACGCATGCCTTCAGCGGCCCCACGAAGAGCACTCAGGGGTTGAGACCCTGGGCAGCGGCACGTCAGTGCATCAATCTGACGCTCTGCGCGGCGATCGTAGCGGACCTGGCTCGTGTGGAGCGGCTGGCGGTCGGTTGGGCACTGCGGATGATCGCGGAGCCACCGGCTGAGGCAGTCGCGACAAAATAGGTGACCACAGTCGGTGGTGTGCGGCAGCTCCGCGAGTTGTAAGCAAATCTCGCAGACAAGGCTCTCCGGTATGGCAGTGATCGCCGTGTCCAGCCACACACCTCGAATGCCCGCATCCGCCGAAAGAAGCGATGACGCGGCCGACACGCTTGTGGCATCTGGTGCTGACACAGCCTTGTGATCGTGGGGTGTGGAGAGGGGTCGTCGGCTACACGTACCTGCCGACTCCTCCGAGATCGCGTACCACGTCAGCTCACCGGCTATGCGCGCCGCAGGGACATGTACGTCCTCCTCACTCGCCCTGAAATCGTTCGACGTGTTCGACGCCTCCGTCCCCACGATCGTTGTCCTTTCCGATGCGTGGGGACGGCGCGAGGACGCCATCGCCGTCGACACAGCCCCCGCTATCGCGCTTGGTTCCTCACGTAGTGAGAGTCGAATGTCACTCGCGGTCCTGCTCTCCAATGACCGGAGCGGCGCCAACCACGAGCGCCGTGATCGCGCCTCGCCGGCAAGGCTGCTGGTGGGGCGCCGACCGCCCTGACGTTCTCCGGTCAAGACCGCATCCACTGCACGTGTGTAGGTCTGCAGGTGGGAGTCGGGCGCGGAGCCCAACGAGTAGGCCCTTCGCCGGGTCGGCAGTCTCGAGGCTGGGCTCGAAGTCGCCGATGTCGTCGTGAGCGTACCGTTGTGCAGATGAGGAAGAGCACGCTGGAGTGGTGAGGGCACAGGGAGCGCACGGTCATCCTGGTCGATCACACCAGTGGCGTCATCAGACGTGATTGTCACGTTGGTCTCTGAACGTGCTGACGCGCCTGTGTGCTCTGCGGCAGCGGCAGCGGCAGCGGCAGAAGTCGGTGTCGTCAAGGTGGGTGAGGCTGCGGCGATGGTTGCGCCGGCGTCAGGCACAACTGCTTCCACCTCCGGCACCGGCTGCGACGCGCGCGTGGTCGGCGACGCGTTCGCCGACCTGTCTGTCTCCTGGTGAGAGCGGCTCGGCTCTTGACATCTGGGTGGGGAAAAGATGACGGGCGGTGGGAAGTTGAGTTCACTCACGTGGACGAAAAGCTCGCAGCGGCTGCACTCTTTGCTTCCGGCGTTTACCACGGGACGCTCCTCGCGCGGTGAGTGTAGCGAAGACGGCAGCTGACAGATATGCAGCGGAGGCGCGGAGCTGGCCTCACGTGGTGTGCTGAGACTCTCACCGCTGCCGGCGTTGACCCGCTCAGATTCTTCTTGAGGCATCACGCCAGACTGTTGTGTGTGTGGGGGGGGGGTACGGCTACGCTCTCCTTCGCCACGCGGTCGGCTCCACTCGCTCTCTTCTAACCTTTTTGTTGTTGTTTTTGTTGTTGCTTCTCGTCAGTCCCCGCGGTAGCTGTGCAGTAAGTCAGGGTGGGATGAGGTGGCAAACGTTGGAAGAGATGGGCGAGAAGTGAGCACAGTCGAGCGTGGGCGGTCACTCCTCACACGCACACGGTTGTCTAGTCCACAAAGAAGACAGAGAAGGAGAGAACCAGAAAAAGATGAGAAGAGAGCGTCACGTAAAGTAAGAAGCGATGGCAGCGTCAGTCCAGATTGCGGTTGGTTTTGCACAAAAGGACTGAGAAAACTGTTGTGTTTGGCTGAGAAACGCTTGATCCGTTCTCTCCTTGTCTTGACACTCTCGAGATACTCTCTGTTTCTCTTTCTTCGCCTTGTGTTATCCTACGTTGCGTAAAAAGTGGATGTGAGAGACGGTTCACAAAATGAAAATACGAGAGGCAGAGACAAAAGAAATGTCAGGGATGTCAGGGATGTCAGGGAGCGTGAGGTGTGTGTCTGTGTCTGTGTGTTGAAGTAAGCGCTTGATTCAAAGAAACGATATCGGCCGTGTATGATTCGATTCATTGTGCGTAAAGCGCGGGGACGTGTCTTTGCTAGTGCGGGTATGAGTGTGTTGGTGCGCGTACCTCTTCTCACGAGGCTGCTCCGTCACTCCAGCGCGTGTGTGTTGGTGATCACTCCATTCCGATTTTGTGTCTGTTTGCTTATTTACGTGTAGAGAGAGAGAGCTTTTAGTTTTCGCTGCTGTCGATGTTGTCGCGTTCGATGGGAGTCTCGCTACTCGGGCTTATAGGCGGTCACCATGTGCCGCAGACCTTGTGAGATGAGGGAGATGCCCATCACCTTGCCGTCCTTGAGCCCGGCGAGGAGCGTCGACGGCGTGAACCGCAAGTCTAGGATCGCGCATGGTGGGAAGAGCACCGGGTTGTTCACCGCGATGACGCCCACGTTGTCTTTCCTACCGATGATGCTGCTGCTCGCGCGTGCGAAGGGGCTCTGCGAGGCGGCACTTGTCTTCTTCGACACGGAGGGACCTGTGGATGTTGTGAAGGAGAGCACGGTCGCATCGAATAGGAGGCTACTCGACAGACGATCTGCGAAGAACGCGGCAGCACGTTGTGCCAGCTCTTCCTCCACAGTCGGTTCGTTGTTTCCCGCACCACTCGGACGAGGTGCGCGATAGACACCAGCAGCGCTCACATCAGCGTTCTGATGGTACGCGTACGGTGCGTCACCGTCGTCCTCCGCACGCGCTTTTGCACGCGTAGTGGCCCGTGCGATCTGATCCACAGTCAGTACAAAAGCCTGGCCGGTGGAGGTGCCAATGGCCACCAGAGCATCATACCCGCTCGCAGCCACAGCAGTGATAACCGCCGTACTCGCCGTGCTGGTGGTGGAAGTTGGGGTTGTGCCGCCAGAGGAGGATGTGGCGGCCAGTACACTCGCGAGGGGAGTCGTCCCGACGAGTGTGAGCTGACCTGTGCGAACCTCGTAGAGGGCCATGTACCCTACCAAGGACACACAAAGAACAGCGTCGAGTGCTTCGATGAAGACGGCATGCTCAGGTAAGAATGGGAGCGCGCAGCGCACCAGCACGTGGCCCTCATCCTGACCAATGTCGATGAGGAGGAGCTGGCCGACCGCGTGACGTGCGACTGCTCGCGAAGCGCTGGACGACGCTGCGGTGGTCGCTGTGGTCGCCGTGGTAGTCGTTGTCGGACCGGATGCGTACCCGCTGATGTGAGGTGATAGCAACACCGGTGCGCTCGTCAATGCACTGTCACCGGCACGTCGTTGTGTGTGCGTGGTCAGGGCAGTCGAGCCGCTCGTACTGGCTGCGTGCGCTGACAGAGGGCGACGGGTCACAGGGAAGTGCGGCTCAAGCACGGCACCGGATGCGCACAAAATGGAGCTCCGTCCACCGGCGAAGAAGACGCTCCTCACCGCGTACGGGGCGAAAAGGGCGGTAAAGCAATGGCGCGGTGCGGCGTTGACAGCCTCGGCGGTGAAATGCCAGACGACGATGGAGCCGTCTTGTACACCGACGGCGAAGAGGTAGCCGTTCGGGGAGAAGCTGGTGCGTGTGATGGGGGTGGTGTGGTTCGGACAGCTGTAGCACGCCACACACTCGGGCGAGGCGAAAGGATAGAGGTCGATGTGGCCATCGCGGTGATTCGCAAGGAAAAAGGGAAGGTGTGGGTGTGAGGACGGCGCGCAGAGCGGTGCCGTTCCCATCAGTGGACGTAGTCGAGCACACTGGCTGACCGTCACGGACGCTGTGCCACCCGCGGCTCCTGCTGTGAGGGACGTGGGGGCGTCAGGGGTAGCGTTCTGTGGCGGCGGCCGCTGCCGCTGAAGCCGCGCCGCCGCCGCTGCGAGACCAGCCGAGAAGATTCGCGTCGCCATGCTGCGCTCCGGTAACTGCTGCTCCAACGGCCACTCATTGTCGCCGGCGAAGAGCTCACGAACACCGTAGTCGACACCCGTTCCGGCTTCATTCGACCACACCAAACTATCGCAGCTGGAGTGATCAAAATCGATGTAATGAACGCTGTGAGGGCACACGCGCAGCACAAGACGATCCGTGGGAGCGACGATCTGAAGCGCACCGTCACCACGTCCGCGACTGTGGATCCAGACGCCACCACTAGGCCGCACAGAACTGGTCGAGCCTGACGGCGGCGGCGGCGGTGGGATCCTGCTGATGCTGAGCGAGAGGTGCAGCAGGAGATGACGCAGAGAGAGATGTGTGTGGTGTCGGCGTAGCCAGGATGACTTCACGACACACCACAATGGTTCCTCCTCTGGTTCCACTGTCACTGGCGATGGTGCGTCTTGAGGTCGCGTAGTGCCGTCCTCAGGCGTCACAGCAGCCAGCGTGGCGGAGTGCGGCGCGCTGGTGAGAGCCGCCAGAAGGCTTGTCACGGTGTGATGCTGCAAGGCCGCCTCTCTCAGCGCGCGCATGAGAGATCGCGAAGGCATGGCCTGTGCGGTGAATGCGGCGGTGGTGGGATTGGTGGGAAACTGCCAGAACACCTCAGCGTACGCACAGCACAGCTGGTACAACAGCACCGCCTGATGACGATCGGCCTGTAGCTGCGGATTGACGCGAACAACAGACGCATTCCTGTCGCCCTGGGTGAGCAAAGACGATTCGCTAAAAAATGTATACGGCGGTGCCTGCCAGGTGGGTGTCGTGTGCGCTATCACGCTCTCCGTCACCGCATCACCGTCACCGTCACCGTCATCATCAACACAATCGCCAGCAACACCATTGTCGGCAGTGTCCATGCCCGCATGTCCGCTCCCCAGCGACACGAGGGGCGTTGGAGACGACCGCAGGCGCGTTTCTTGGGCGACAACACGTGCCACAGTCAGCTCCGCCGCGGCGGTCCCGAGAGCAGTGCAGAGAGTGAGCGAGGTCTGCTTAAGGGTCAGCTCCATCTCGAGCAGTACACCGTTCGGGTCTGTCAACACGCTCACATCGGGTTGATGCCCGCCTGTCCAGTCAGCGCACATCAAGCGCGCGACCAGCTCGTCGGCAAGCGCGTTGAAGCGCAGCGTGGCGACGTTGGCCGCGCAGCACACCATGAGCCAACCGGCGAACGGGTAGTTCACGGCGAGTACATCGTTGGTGTCCGAGCAGGGTGAGTACGACGCGCAAGAGGAGCCGCCCTGAGCGGTCCTCTCTTGAGCCACCGCACCGCCACCGCCACCGTCTTTCTGGCCGTCAAGGACGTCCGACACGTGTGTGTCTTGTGCCGTCGAGGTGGGGGGCTGCGCTGTGGGTGCCGTCATGCCTCTCAGCACACTCAGCACACGCCAGTAGTGATGCAGAGCAGACAGACTGAACAAGGCAGCGGATAGCTCCTCGTCCGTCGCATGCACGCGCGGCACCGAATAGCCACCACCACCCCCACCTGTGCCGTCCTCATTAGGGCCATGTGCGTACCCTTCGCTGTCGCGATCAGCTTCCCCTGTGCTGGCGTCGGCTGGCCGCTGCGGTGCGCGGCGCAGGCGAGCTTCATCGGCGTGCACGGAGGCCATGAGTGTGTCGAAGATGCTCTTGTGCGCACCGACGCCGGCTTTATCATCCGACACCGCGTCGTCATCACGCGCCGCATCTCCGCCTCCCTCTCCACCCGCTGTGCCCGTCACAGCATTTTCGAGCTCCGGTGGTTCGAAATTTTGACCATCGTACCGCACCGTGCGTGACGGCGCGATAACAGGCGCGGGCAGCCAAAGCGGATCCATGAGGTGAGCCGCTTGCCGAGCCGGCGTGAGACGCGCGTCGGTCTTAGCGGTCGAGACAGAGGCACAAGAGGCATCGACTGTCTCCATCAGCTCGGCACGCATGTGGTGGAAGAGGACGACAAAGAAGGCGGTACACGGGTGCACGGCGGCGCGGCACGACGTCTGTGGCGCGCGCACAGATGATTTCCTCGCCACACAGCGGCTTAGGCGGTGAACATCTGTAGGCACACGCGTGAGGGCATACGCAAGGAGTACGTGTCGCGCGCGAAGGGCCACCGCCGCCAATGACAAGTGCAGAAGGCAGACGAAGGTCTGATGTGTGTGCGGTCCCGCACTGTGCAAAGCGATCGGCGGTTGGTGATCATCACTGTCCACGCCAGCCTCAGCACGCGCCACGAACTCGCACCGTCGCATCTCCGGCTCGATTTCTTCCAGCAGCGAGGAGAGACACCACTGCGTCTTGGTCATTGCGTACGCCTCCGGAACCGTCGAAAGAAACAGTGTGGAGAGAAGCGCGTAAAGCGTTTTATCACGGTGCGTTTCCGCGGCCTTCGGTGAGGGCGCGGTGGAGGTGACATCGGTGACGGTGGCGGCTGTGAGGCGGTGGACCTGCGCCGACATGTACTGCAGCTCTGCGCGGAGGGCACAAACGGCCACGAGATCAATCTCAGTGGCTGGCTCGGGCACCGCCGAAGCAGTCGCCTCGCTCCTCACGACTGTGGTAGCCACTGGTGCTGTCGCATCGCCTGCTTCACCACGCGTCCCTCCCATGGCTGCGGCCACTGCGGCGAGCGACGGTACGCCGTCGTCGTCATCATCATCGCTCTCGAATCCCTTGAACGCGAGCGTGCCGCTGGCGAAATCAGCTGTCATGGCTGTGGGCTTCTCGGCAGCCGTTGGGACCACGACCGCCCGCCTTGAGACCAGCTGTGTCGATGAGCCGCCCTGCGTGGCACCAGCCTGTGCGTGCTGCGTCCTCAGCCGCGCGAGCATGGTTTCGGCGTCGTGCAGGTGAAGCCCGCATGGCAACAGGAGCCGCCGTGTGAAACAGAAGCGGGAGAGGCGCGCTAAGCAGACGACCTCCTGCGTCGCTGGCAAAATACGCTCGCCTCGATGTGCGAGAGCGACGACACCACCCTCACGCACGTAGCGGAGTACCGAGAGCACCTCGGGGTGGCCGGTCGGGTGCCGCGCGAGGCGTTGAAGCGCGTCGATCTTCGCCTCGCTATCACTCTCCAGCCAACTCAGACACACGTCCTCCCAAATATCAACATCCGCCGTGCTGCTCTCGGTGTGGCGCACGCGGCGGTACCACTGCAGGTCCTCGTGAAGCGTCGATGCGGTGTCCTGGTCGCCCGGCACAGTGTTTTGAGTGTGTGCCATCCCAAGCCCAAGTCCACCGCCTGCGCTCGACGGTGTGGCGTACGTGGCGCCTGCACGAAGCACAAACAAGGCGAGTGCCGCATTGCCGGTCCGTTGAAGGATCACCTGCGACGCACTGCGAACATCACCAGCGAGAAGGAAAAACGCGGCGCCGTAGAGAGGCATGTTCTTCCCGACAGCGGCGAAGGCGTTGGCAGAGGCCGCCTCGCGGTTGTGCGCGTCGCGGAAGTCGCGCTGAAAGAACGCCTGTAGGCGCGTGTTGCCTTGCTGTTTATACAGCGCGGCCAAGGTGCTGACCTTCTGTGCGACACAGTACATCAGCGTACAGTCCACGAGCGACTTGTCGCGCTGGTACTGCGCGCGTGCGATCTGCTCCGCGAGGATACGCAGGTGTGGCACAGACTGCAGCCAATACGCCGCACCGCTGCGTTCTACCGTCTCCCAGGTCAAACCAGCCGCGGCGGGTGACACACCGTGCGGATCCGGCGAGAAGAAGAGCGTCTTCGTCAGTACCGCCTGTGAGTCCGACAAGGCGGCCCATGTATACGACGCCGTTGTTACCGCACGGGCAGCCGTTTTACCTTGCTCAAAGAACAAGATCGAGGCTGGTGCGATGGATGCCATGCCCGGGCTCGCGCCTGTGTGCTCAGGCAGGCGCAGTCGACGTCGTAAGGAGGCCAGTTGGTGGAGAAAAAAGAAACGCGTTGCCGCCTCGTCAACGTTGCGGCTCAAGACACCGACGGAGCTGAGGGCCTCGACGATGCAGAGCAGACCTAGCTGAGCACCGCTACTAAGACCCTCGATGTTCACTTGTGGAATCGACTCGGAGAGGAATGACAGCACACGCTGATCGCTGAAAACGTCGGCAAAGCGCATCTTCGGGGCCGCAGAGGAAAGCACACCCGCACCCTCCGGGCCATCCGCAGAGACAAGGCCGATACCGCTGCGACTGACGTGCCCACGATGCGCGAGGGAGGTGAGGACTTCTGGCGTGTTCATGGTCAACGAGGGCGGGCACACAACGGGGGTGGCCAGCTCTGAGCCTGACACGAGGTTCGTGTCGCGCAGCCGTCTAGATATCACACTCGTGCACAGACGGTTTGCCAGACAAGTGGCCGCGAGTGTTGTGTTCGGTGCGACTGCATCAAACCGCGGGTGCGCCGTCTCAGTCGGTGCGGTGGAGAGCGCATCGGGGCCCGTGAGGGTCACGTCTGTCACCTCGTCAGAAGTGCGCGCGTACAGGGCGGCTTGGATGGCCCCTGCGAGTCGCTCGAGCAGCACGCGAACGAGGTCCCAGCGCGCCATACCGACGAGCTGCATCACCGCATCGGGGTGGTAAGACGACACAAGCCCCGCAGACAGACCCGTGCACAAGTCCGGCAGACGGGAGAGACCAGATGCGAAAGGAACGTCGTGAAACAGCAGACTGTCACAAGTACTCGTCGCAAACAAGAGTTGGGTGCTCTGAAAGCTCTTGACACTGCGCTGTGGGCGTACACCGGACCAGCACAGTGCGTCACACGCTGTGATTCGCATAGCAGGTGGTGCAATCCCCTGCCTTGCGGAGGCCGTTGTGGCAGGTGACCGTGACGTGGACAGAGACGCTGCGCTTGCCGTTGGCGTGGCGAGCGTGTAGTACCATGTATGATCCTGCACATAGTGATAGCCCGCGTGTGCTTCCTCACCAGCGGTCGCGTGTGTGGGAAAGCACCGCAGCCACCGAACCAGCAATGTTTCATCTGTGGAAGACACGGCCTGTGCGATGTGTTGCGTATCGAGACCGGTAGATTGACGGCCACGGCCGGTCATCACCGCTTCGGTTGGGGCATGCACATCTTCGACATAGTCGTCCTGCAGCACAGTAAGAACCTCACCTCGGCCTCCAAGAAAAAAAGCACTTACCTTGCTGACTGTATGCTCCAGAACAAAGGTCGCACTTGTCTCTTTGGTTGTGTTCTCGCCGTGCGCGCCATCCGTGTTCGTGGCGGTCGTCGTACACACCCGCTGAGCGGTGGTCAGTCCAAACAGCAAGAGCTGCGAAGAAGCCGATGCGGAAGGCGAAGTCTCCGTCGAAGAGCACACCGTGCCTGATGTGCCATCGCAGGCGCTGAGTCGCACGCCGAGGACAATGTCGTTGTTGACCAGCTGTTTGCTTTTGACTTCCAGCAGTGTACGCGACTGCCCAGAGTGGGGGTCGGTCAGCGGCACACGCACAACGTGCGCACCATCCAGCAAAGCCGCGGACACCGTGATGTCAATCGCCGCGGTCGACGATTTACCCGTCGAGATGAGAGGTCCCACGTGGTGCGTGACTTGGTCGGTCTGGAGCACACCGCAGTGCGCATTGCTGCAGCTCGTCGTGCTGAAGTGACGGCGCGCACGGCGGAGTAAGGCGGCATCAGCCTCCGTCAATCCCGACCGCTCACCGGATCGACCGACATCCTCCACTCTCCAGTCCTCGCCGGCGCGCGTGTGTTGGCTACCGCACTCAAACGTGGCAGGGACGCGCAGTAGACGTGCCGTCTGCGTGCGGGGGATGCACACAGCCCCCACCGTGAGAGCCGCTTGAGTCGGGGCAAGGCTCTCGACACTGACCGGTGGTAGCACAACGACGAACTGTACCGCTGTCGCGTCATCAGACAAAGTCCCCGCTGGCGCTCCGCGCTGCACGTGACGACGCGTGAGGCCGAGGAGAATACCATCGGGCATGGCACACGCGCATGTGATGTGAAGTGAGCTGCCGCCGTCTTGAGATACGCCAGCGGCCGTCGCGTCGTCAGGCGCCGTCAGCGGGGCAACCGTGAGAAGCTGTGTCTGCAACCCGAACTCGCTGCGGCGCTGCGCGAAGACGGCTGCCGCTCGCGGGCACACCGTCGGGGAGAAGGCGTCACTCTGCTGGCTGCCGTCATCCTCGATATGCGGATGACTGCGCTCATTGTTCACGTCGCCGTTTTTTTCTGTGCTTGTTTTCCTTGTCTGCGGTGTCAGCGCAGCCGACACGTGCTCCGCGCGCACTGAGCCACGCGCGGTTGTATGTAGTAGCGCTGCCACAAGCGTCTCGGAGCCGTCGCCGCCGTCCACGCTCGCACGCGCGCTCGGTGTGGCGAAGCTCAGCAGCGACGTCACGCGATACGCACCGAGAGTGAGGAAGCACTCCACCTTGTAGACAAGCGCCGTCAGATCGACCATCACCACCGCCATCACACCTGTCTCAAAAGTAGCCACGAAGCGATAGCGACGCGTGTTCATGAAGAGCTGAGCAGTGCCTGACAGTGGCGCACCGAACTCAACGGTGCGGCTTCGCCAAGCCGGCAGGACCTGCATCTCTGAGAGAGCACCGTACAAGGCTAGTAAAGGAGCGAGTAGTCTCGCGGCGATGTGGCCTTCCGCACGCTGTTTCGCGAAGCTGGCATGGCGTTGATGGCCAAACCGATAGCTCGATGTACGCACCGTGCCATCGCCCTCGACGTGGAGAAAGGTGAGTTCATTGCCAAGCGATGTCACCCGCGAGGACCGAGAGAAGACAGGCACAAGTCGCGTTTGCAGCTTAACGAGATGTGGTGCGACGTGACCGTCGCGGTGTCCCACCGACGACGCCTTCAGGGCCGCGCTGCTTGGGCCGCGAGGAACGGCACGGAAGTGGGAGAGCGGGATCGTGCCTGCCGGAATGAGCTGAGCCACACCCTCGCGATGTATTGGATGGCCGCACGAGGGGTCATCCTCGCGCCTGCTCAGTGTGTCCTTGTCTGACTCCACGTTCGTGAAAGGCGGCAGCACCGGGAGCGACTGGACTGTGAAGAGCGCCATGACAGCATCCTCAGTCGGCGCCTCAGGGTGCGCACACGTCACGCAGAGAAGCGTGTGCGTCGAGACGCGGTGCCAGCGCATATCGCGAATCAAGTACGATCCCAAAGACGTGGTGAGCCCACGCTCTGAAAGCACTACGCCGACGCCTTTGGTAGGAAGATGTGGACCTGACAGCTCCTCACGCAACGCCGAGGTCATCGTCGGTGCGCGGCTTGTCGTGGTGGAGGAAGATGAGAAGCCTGGTACGTTGGAAGGCATCATGGTCGGCGGAAACGCGGGTGTCACAGCGTACGAGCTGTCGGCTGTGCTACTCTTTGTTGTCGATGACGTTGGCTTGCAGGGAAAAACAACGACGGTGGAGCCTGGTAGGGTGAGGGCGATGTGATGATTGACGGGGCACACCGCAAGCTTTTGGTAGGTGCCGATGCTACGCCACAGGACAGTGCCTTCTGTGATACCCTTCTCCCGTCGCGCAGCCGCGGAAGCAGGGGTGAGGCCCACGATTCGCTCGCTTTTGTTGTCGTCGAGGCACACACGCAGCAGCACGACCTCCTCTTGCGAGAGGGTGCACAACGTATCCTCCGATGCGAACTCCACACGGCGAATCATCGCACTCTGTGCGGGCTGATGTCGCACGCGAATGTTAAAAACGTTGGTGGCGTTGACGTAGGCAGTTGACGCTGCGTTTGTACGTCCACCACGTCCAAGTGGATTTGTGGCGCCGAGTGGGGGAATGGCGCCTTTGGCCAGCGGCGCCATCGCCGGGAGTAGGTGATTTATCACTGGAGGGATACCGATGAGTTGACAACGCAGACCGCGCGAGCGGGGCACAGCCGACATGCCGCCCTCTGCCGCACCGGCAGGCTGTGAAGAAGCGTTGTTCGAATTGCCAGTAGTGGAGGAGCCACCGGTGTAGTGGTGGCGCACACCATGTAGGGCTTCCACGCTGCGAACTCCAACGCCGGACGCCGCGCTACCGTGCCTGTCGCCTCCACTCGGCCCCACGTCGGGTCCTGTGAGAAGCTCACTCGAGGAGGACGTGTTGCGCCACACCTCATCCGTGTCGTCGAGCTCAAACAAGAGAATGCCGGCGTTCGTGGCGACAGCGACGCGGAACGAAAAGAGCGAAAAAATGCAAATGGACACGTGATAGACGTCGAGTGCTTTCGCTTCCGCTGGCACACGCTTCACGGAAGGTCTCGACGACGCGGGTGAGGCAGAGGCGGAAACCAGCAATCGAGTTGGGACGTATGTCGCTAGGCTATTACTTTCCGCAACCAGCGCACCTTGTTTTAAAAAGATGAGCCGATCGCCCCTGACAATCATAGCCGTGCGCAGCTCACCGCGCGTGTCAAGCGCGTGCACGGCGTGAGAGCCCTGCTGTGGGAAATACACATGTGACGAAGAAGAAAGCGATTGGGGGATAGGCGATGTCATTCTGGAAGCCTACGTGTGTTTTTGTTTTCGGTTTCGCTGTCCTCGATCACTGTTTCGTCTTTCAACACTCCACTTGATGCGTGTGTGTGTGTGTGGGTGTGTGATTTTTGAAGAAAAAAAAATTACAAGACTGAGAGACAGGCCGAAAGAAAAAAAAAAAAAAAGGAGATGGAATCAAGGTAACCTAACAGGAAATCAGAACCGATAGGATAGATCAATCGAACAATCAGCGTTTTCGGAAACGAGAAAGAAAAAGAGGCGTAGGATGTACAGTCCGAAAGGCGAGCACGGGCACTTCCGATCTGAGCTCGACGATATTTGTGGTACGAAGAAACAAGAGAACAAAAAAAAAACGCGTAGGTGTACACTAGTGAAAGGGGGGAGAGAAGAAGAGACAACAGTGAGTGGCATATGCGTGCGTGCCAGAGGAGGAGAGGATCGGCACTGCCGTTGTCAAAAGTCTCCTCACGCGAGCTCTTCTGTGGTGATACTCGCTTCCTCGCCTGAGTGGCTGTCGTTGAGGCTAGCGCGCTGCAGAACACACGGTTCGTATGCGATGCGTGGATGTCGCACCATTCACAACCTAATGCGTTTCGCTTTCTTTCTCTCTGTGAGGGTGCGTGCAGTGAGTAACCTAGTGGCACGCATAGGAGTGTGAATTTGAAGTTGTTGTGGTATTATATTATTATTATTTTTTCGGGTGTTTGGCGCACAAGGCACTGCTACTACACTACTGTCCCTATTGCGTTGACAGTCGAGCCAGGAAACAACAACTGCGTGATCTCGCTGATGCCTCGCTGTGGCCAAACGGACGCCTAACAGCACCGGTGGTGACGACGTTTTTGTCGATTGTTCAGTTTGGTTTTGATTCTCTTTTTCTTTTCATGTTTCTTCTTTTTTTTTTTTTTCTTGTGTGTGTGTGTGTGTGTGTGTGTGTCGTTTTGTTACAGCCGTGGGAGAACTGCGATGGGCACATCGCGCACCCACTCTTCTAACATGCGCTCTTCCTGCTCTGGCGTCAGTACTTCGTCCGTGCATGGGGCTGTCGGGGTGTGCGATGGTGCTGAGGCTTGTGGCTGCGGCTGTTTGTTCATCGCCCTCGCAGCGGGTAGCGTGGCCTGCACCACAACAAGCTGCCCGAGACCGCACTCGGACACAAGAACGAAGAGCCGTTTCGCTGTGCCCATGTCCAGCCACACAGACCATGTCTCCCCAACGCTCTTTCCGCCCGTTGCGGTTGTGGTCACTTGTGTGTGATTCACGCCAGCCGAACGAGCTGCCGTAGTGGTGGCGATGGACGACTTGAGGGACCGGCGCGGCTCTTGCTTGCGGCGACGGACAACAAGTGTGTCAGGATCGTTGAGGTGGCTTCGGGCGCCGACGTTGCCGAGGTTCTTGACATCCAAATCGTACTGGAACTCGGAGATGGTGTAGTCGATGTACTCTGCAGAGCTCCGGCCATCCGCGACGACGGTCCAGACAGCGCAGAGACACGCAAAGGGCCGTCTGACACCATCCAAGGAGTTCAGTTGTGCCCCCGGAGCGGTCACTGACGGGGAGAGGATCTGGGACGTCTCGGCAGAGAGCACAGCCTCGTCCCCCTTCCGCGCAGTAGAAGACGCGCCACTCTTTTCACCACTGGCCACTGGCACTGATGATTCGGTGAAGGAGACAGATGGCTGCGTATAAAGGGTGAGGGAGCCACGCGTGGTGAAGTAGAACGCCGCCGTCGGCACAACCACCGCATTCCGGTATCGTGCGTCGCCGGCGGGTACCTCCAGTACAAGCTCACCCTGTTGGAAGAGCGCGCCAGGGACTGTCTCTGCGGTCGGCTTACACAGTGGGCCCCACTCACTCGTTACGGGCGACGTGACCATCATCCCATCAATCATAAACCGGCACGTAGCACGCACAACATCTTCGCGAGACGCAAACGCCACACCTTGACACGACTGAGGGGTGAGAGTGGGCCGCGTCAACGACTCGTGAGGGCGGAGAGGGGTGATGGCCAAGAGTGCCTCGCCACTCTGCACACGGGGTGCGACGAGGCCAATCACATAACCCATGGCCGCGTGTTCCCCCTGCCGCGCGTCGCCTTCATGCGCCTGCGGTGTCTGCGGTGGCTCAAGAAGGTAAAAGGTGCACCTCGGAGGGACGCGACCACCTCCGCTGGCGTCTCTGCCCCACGCGCTCTTGACCACATCACGCCTCGCTCGACTGGCGGCGGCGTCGTGATCGCCGACGACGGTGTCTGCGGACTGCGACTCGACGGCCGCCACAAACGCCGCGCTGGGCACGAAGCGGCACGTGTCTTTCAGCCACGGAATCGGCGATAGCGTCCAACCCGCCTCTTTTACGATCGGCCGGGCCGCGACGTGCGCCGCCAGAATCGCCTCCACGCTGCGATAATTGTAAAGTGAGAAGAGTGGATGCTGTGCGACTGGCAAAGTGGCCAGCGCGATTGGGTGCAGCATGGCCTCTGTGGTCCGCTCACACTCAAGCATGCGAAGCGGGATTTCAACCACAAGATCTTCACTCGGCAATTTCAGTCCGTGCTTCACCATCTGCCGGAGCGCCTCGGTGGGGGTGGTGACGACGCCGTCTAGGGACCGGTTGTGCTGCCGCCCCGCGTTCCAGTGTGTGTGGAATAGGGACACGGCCACGCGCTCGCTGCAATCGCGTTGCTTGCCATCGGAGAGTCGCACAGATGCCGTGAGGCGCGTTGTGTAGAGTCGCCGGAAGCTCATCACAGTACGTGCAGACTTGGCGAAGACGCCCATGGATGGCATGCCGCGCTCTGTCAAGGTCAGTGGCGAACACGCCTGCCGAAGAGTCAGCGTGGTCAGCTCCTCCTCCGTGGCTGCGTAATCGAGGTGCCGAGCGAGGTTGGCACCGCTATCGGGTTGCTCAAGGCTGATGCGAGGGTCTACGACAGCACGAAGGTGCGGAAGCTCCATCAGCGGCTGCACGTACCGCTTAATCGCGTCTTGTAGAATGGTCTCTGCCATCTTCTCCATCTCACGCGATGCGCCGTCCGCCGCGTCAAGGACAACTTGGAGAAAGATGTGAAACGACGGCAAGAGTCGAGCAGCGATGCAGTCGATCGGAGTGTGGATGATCCCATCCTCGTGCTCCGTCGCCGTGGCCTCGCTGGTCGTCGATGGCTGTGTGTTCGAGCTGCCAGCACCGAAATCGACTGGTGCCGCTGTCATGGCAGGGGCCGGGCTCCCAGACTGCAGGAGCGCAGAGAACGGAAGTCGCGGTTGCCGTGACGGTGGTAGTAAAGGCACGAGATCGTCCGTGATTTCAACCGTTCGCGCGAACAGTGGTGGTCGCTCGGGCCGACATGGTGGCATCGACTGCAGGGCCTTTTGCATATCCTCATCGCCAAGCACATGGGCGGCGGAGCGACTGCTTTGGTCGTACAAGCGCGGGCGATAGTACTCCGTGACGTACAGCGTGTCGCCACGACGATCACGGCTCTCGCATCGCAGCACATTCATCGAGCCTTCGTAGAACGAGGCCGACGAAGAGCCTTGGGCAGCGTTGGCTGCTGTCGGCCGCACACAGCACGGGACAACGTGTGAAGACACGTCAGTCGTCCAACCAGCTGGCAGTGGAAGCGCTCCGATTGAGAGCCCCTCGGTCTTTGTGAGCGTCAACGCTGGCATTCCTTCTTTGTTGTGGGTGATGTAGCTGTGGTAGTCGCACCCCTTGCGTTCGCATGGAAGTGAGGGCTTGCTCGAGCTCAAGTAAGGCGGAAGACAAGAAGATAGGAGTAAGGAAAGCAGGGAAACGAAAGGTCAGGGAATGCGTGCAGCGCGGTACATACCAGTGTCGACGCGTTCTTTTTGGAGATAAAATTGTCATTTCAGCAACGACGCCGTCGTACAAAGAGGAATAGGCTCGTATGACGATAGCAAAGAAGAGGATGTACGTCGCCATTGGCACGCGATACTTCCCTACTTTTTTTTTGTCTTGCAAGCGCAGTGACGTCTCTACATTTGCCTTCAGCCTGTTTGGTACGGCGTGCGCGTTCCATCACCGTTCGTGTGATAAAGTGATGCGCGCACCATGACACACGCGCATGTGGCACAACAAGAAGGCGGCCGTGAGGAATGGGCGAAACAGAGCGAAACGGAAAAGAGGAGGTCGTGCGTCGTCCACTGCGCGGAGGCGACAAAGTGGGAGTGATCCTTCGTGTGTCAAGTGAGGATCCGTCAACGACAACGGTACCTTCACACTTGCAGTTTTGGCCCACTTATTCCCCCGTTCGTCATGGTTCGCTGTTGTTTCGCTTTTAGCTTCTCTTCTCCTCTTCTCTTCCGTCTTGTCCTTCTGCGTACATACGCCTGAAGGAGAACAGGGAGCGGCGTAGGTGACTCAATTCAGCCGCGTTCGCCAGCCACAAGTACTCCTCATCCTTTCTCTCTCTCTCTTTTTTTTTTTTTGTCGCACTGGCAATACGCACTACCGCAAACGAGCGTTGAGACGTGCGTAGAGCATGCGCCAGCTCCAGCACCATCGATCGCGCACGGGCAGATTGACCACAACAAAGCCCACCATCACCATCACAGCGCCAACAACGTACACCGCGCTGTACCGCCGTCCGCGAATAATCGTATCGCACACCATCGCCAGCGGTGTCGTCAGTGACAAACCGAGAGTGGCGACAACAGGTGAGGTGAGCACCACACTCCGCGCCCACAAGACATCACTGAGGTTTGTGCCAATCAACGCATTCAACAGTAAAGGCCAGAACTGCGCCATGGACGGCAGTGCGAAGGCCTCAATACGAAGCACGTGCAGCAGGACCAAGCCAGGCCACAGCGCAAGCAGATTGATCACGCCAACAGCTCCAAATACAGCCCCCATCGGGTAGCGATCGTCATCTGGCAGACCCCACTTGAGGATGGACGTGTATGTTGCGTAGAAAAACGCGGAGGCCAGCGCGATGACGTCACCAAACAGTGTATTTATCTGGCCATCACTGACGCTCCCGCTATCCGCAAGGCCAACCATGATGCTACCTGACATACACAACGCGACGGCGAGTAGCCGCGTCGGGCCGATAGGCTGCCTCAACAGTACCACCGACATGAGGAGCGCCCAGACAGCTGACGTCGAGCTCAGCACGGTGTTCGACGCCACAGAGGTGATGGACAGGGAGGCATTGAACAGGTAGTTGGCCAAGAACCAAAAAGGACAGAAGAGCCCCGCGCAGTACCAGATCTGCCGCAAGGTGTACGGCCGCACCCGGTCCACGCGCAGTCGCTTCACCGTCTCGTCGCCATTCGCGTGACACTCTGTGACATCCACGTACGCCTCAGCACTGCACGTGCTTTCCGCCTCCGAAGACAGCAGCTCGTAGTCGAAGCACGCATCCCGGTGTTGTGCCAAAGACTGTGCGGTACGTTCATCCAGTGCCGTAGGTGCTCGCCGCCTGACGCGTACAGTCGCCAATGATGGGGCAGCAGCCGCACGCGGATCTGCGCGTCGACGATCAGCGACACTAGCCTCCTCCTCTGCGTCGTTTTCGCGCACGTCGTCATCGACGCCTTCCTGTTGGACGACGAGGTCCGGCGAGTCCACGAACACAGGCTGGTCGCGTGTATCTTCGTCAAAGCGCAGTCTCTGCCAACGCCGTGAGACGAGGAAGCCAATGTTCCAGAGACTAAAGCCTGTCGTGTTGAAGTACGTCAGGAAGTACGGCTTGCTGTACTCGAGCTCACCGAAGATGTATTGAATCCACTCCGAGGATGCGACCCAAATAACCGTCACACACAGAATGAGTACCAGACCGAGTCCGTACTTAGACAATTGCATCATCCGCCGACACCGGTGGACGGCCTCCCACGTCACCCAGCCACAACAACGTGTCTGCACGGCCACAACCACCTCGCCGTCCGGATCAGGCAGCGTCGCACCTTGACAGCTACTACCGCGCTCATTGTGGGCTCGCGCAGACGCCGTTTGTACTGAAGGTCGGTCGGCTGACGCGAGGTGCTCGTCTCGCGCAGGCGAAACGTCCATTATTATTATTCGTACTGCAGCCGCACCAGTAGAAACGAGTGCGGCGCGGGTGTGTCGCGCAAATGCAGACAAAAGCCCAGAAAAGTCAACAGAAATGAGGAACGGTGTCAAAAAAGTCCCAAATGAGAGAAAATAGAACTCAAGGACAGATGAAAAAAACGAAAAGATAAAAAAACGAAAAGATCAAAAGATGAAAAGAAGCGAGGTGAGAGCGCGGTAAAGCAAGCAAAGAGAAAGAGGAATAAGAAAACCCGATATGAGTAACCCACGCACACAAATTGTCAAGGAGCGAGGGAGAGATAAACTGGAGCGGTAAAAGCGAAAAAGAAAAGACAAGACAACACGCGCGAAATGGAAGTGCGCACGACTATCACGAAGGGGAAATACGTGACCGGAAATTCGATGCGCCTGTGCTGTTGCGAGAAGTAGTAGCAACTTCGACTTTTTTTTCTCCCCTTCTTCTGCTCGAGTCCCGTGCCGTGTGATGAGTGCGAAGGCGGTGAGTATGTAACGTGATGCAACAGACGGAAGAGACACACGCTCGTTTCCGGCATCCTATCCGTAGTGACGCGAAGATGACGCGAGCAGTTGAGATAGAGGCGAAAGAAAATGGGAAACAGGTTGGCGCGAAAAGAAGAAGAGATGTCGTGTGCGATGGTTGAGGGGAGAAGGTGGGGTCGACACACTTCTCGGAAGGGGGGGTATGGGTGTGTGCAGACACCATAGCATTCGTGCATCGCATGAGAGTTGAGACAGGACACTGCGATAAACGAGAGGACAGCGATGACTGCGATGATGGCCTGATGATGCGACGGGGGAACGCCAAACCATCTACCTTTTTTCTGTCGACAAACAGATGAAACGGCGCGTGCATTTTGAGACCAGAGCAGCACCACAATGTTTGTACGTCATACGCATTGTTTCGATGCGTGTTGTTGGGGAAGTTTTTTTTTTTTCCTTGTTGGCAATGGCGTCACAATCTGACGGAAGCATATCGATACAAAACTTCCTGTAAGCAATAAAGATAGCATGTGCAGCTAGGCGGGCACCTCAATTGCGGAACAAGCGACCGAACCCCTTGAAGATCCACTTGGAGCTCTGTTCGTTCTGCTGGGCCGCAGCCGTGGCGGCCAGATCGGCCTTTTTACGCAGTTCGCGGCGACAAATACGGAGCTTCTCGTCCAGAAGCGCACAGTTGTAGACAGTGGTGAACTCGAAGTGATCGGTGTCGAATTTTGAGGCTTTGGTGTACACAATCTCCATGTACTTGGGTTTGTTCGGGAAGAGCTTCACCTCTTCGATATCGTTCACCATGCGCTCCGTCGTGGTGAGAATCGCCTCCGCATTAGGACGCATCGTGTAAAGGTGTTCCCCGTCCACGCACAGAATGCGCTGTTGCCGTGCCCCGTAGATGTTGATACTAATCACCTCGAACTGCTGGAAGGAGAGTGCCTCATCGGTGTCCATGTCAATATCAATGTCTTCGGCCATAGGGTTCACCATGGTGTTGAGCTGCTCCTCGGCACCACGCCCGGTCATCACCACCTCCGTCACACCGAAGCGATACAAGGTCAGCACAGTCATCTCCGCAATGGGGATGTTCAGCTGACCGCAGCCCGCGCCGAAGTTATAGAATTCGTTGATGTTAAGTTCCAACGGTCCATACTTAATGCGCAGAGAGCCTTGAACAATCTGACTTCCTGGAAGCCTGCGTGTGATGCACGCGTCGAGAGCCTCGGCAAGCATGTCCGCTGGCACGCAGCACTGCCGCGAGACGGGCTTGGCCTGCGGGTCCAACGGACGCACCACCACCGTGAGGGAAACGTCCTGCGGTGTCGACGGAAGTAGCTGGGTGCGTTGCGGAAAGAGGTAGAGCTTCGCGGCAGGCAGAGGTGTGACGGCGTAGCAGGGGAAGTTCTGCGCTGGCAGATCGAGCTGCACAGCCATCTCCTCCTCGCCCGTGAACTCATCAGCGATGTAAAGACGGTAGTGTCGTGCATTGGTGCTGTACCGCTGCGACAACACCTCGTCCGTCGCCACGTTCTGCTTCAGAAACGTATTGACAATTTCGATGCCGTGATAGTTGGTGTTGGGCATCGTCACGGTCGACGAGGTGCGCTTACCCTGTGGATTCAAAAATGTGCAGAAGACGCGCAGCTCGCGTGTCTGTGGCTCTAGCTCGCCCATGGTCATAGAAGCGCTGCGGCTTGCCAGGAGGCTGGCCTGTCCGGTCAGGCCGCCGTTGAGTGGACTGTGCTCATGGCTCGTGCCCGTCGCGCCTAATACGCCGAATCCCGGTGGCCAGTACACCTGCATCTCACGCATTTCCTGTAGCTCATCCTCGTGTAGCGTCCAGACCGCACCAAGCGGGTCGGGTTCAGGTTTGGTGGCGGACTCCTCGGTCCAGCGGGCCCGCAGGCACGGTTGACAATACTCGTGCTTTTCCTTCTCGCGCCGAAGATCGTTTTCCAGGTCAATGCCTGTGATATCAACCGCCCATCGCATCATTTTCACGAGCGGTAGACGGCAGAAGAGGGGAGTTCCGAATCGGGCCAGAAGACACGACAAACGCTGCGTCTGTGGCAACGAGACGTGCAGGTGGGGGAGAAGAAGTGATGTACAGATTCTCAAGAAAGAGAGAAGACGATCTCGAGTCCCACACGTGTCGGGGGAGAAAAAAAAAAGCAGCGTGTAAGCGGTACTGGCGCGCTTGATGCTATTACGCAGAGACCAGACAGTTTATTTGTTTGTTTGTGCAAGGATAGACACGGTCGAAGACAGATCAAATGAGATGAAAAGGATGGAAGTGACGAAAGCAAGAAAAGGTGGTGATATTCGGCTTGGCATCCCTCGCTCGCAAACGTGACATACCGAAGATCGACATGTGCGTCCTGCGGTGCGGGTAATAAACGCAGAGGGGCGCGCTTGTAGACACATGCACGGCGACCATTGTCAATACACCCCAGAAAACAAAACAAAAAAATGTACAACGAGCGGCGCGTATTCGAGAGTAGGCCGCAGCAGTCGTTGATACACATGTGCGTTCGCACACGCTGCGACATAGCTGTGCGGAGAGTGCAAGAGTACAGTATTTCGTTCACGTGTTCCGGCAAAACAGACACGTTCTCTTTTCTTCTTCTTGCGTGTGGGTGTGGGTGTAGGAGTGCATGGGTGCCCATTGTGTCAAGCTACAGAAGATTGTGTTGTACACGTACGACTGAATTTCGTCGCGAGAGTGGGAAGGAGAGCGTTCACAAGTCAGGCAAAAGACACACAGCTGACGATCACTGTGTGTGTGTGTAGATATATACATCCCTGGATGGTGTCGCGCAGAACGGGTGGCGGACGACGAGAAAAAAAAAAAGCAAAAGAGAGACAAGTAGAACAAAGGAGGAGCACAGTAGAGGAACAAAGTGAACACGCGAGCCAACAAACACACACACGTATCCTAGCGCGGTGACTGGCGACGTGGGAAAACAGTCAGCTCATTTCCCCTTCATGTGATGCGCCTGCACATCCACGTCAAGGCTGACGGTTGACCACCACATCGATGTCTGCGGCTGCTTCTGTTTCCTCTTGTCTTTGCGTCCCTGTTGTTATCTTCTTCGCTTACGTGCCAGACCGTGCGCGCGTGTGCATCTGTTCGGGGCTCTTAGGTGGGGTAGTGGCTGAGAGCGCGCTTGAGGTCATCGATGACCGGCTGTTGCGATTGGATATACGCAGTGAGCTCCTTATGACGCTCGGTCAGGTCAACGACTTGGATACGTGCTTGGCTTATCGCCTCTTTGCGCTTGCTATAGTCTAGAAGGAGATCCTCCGAGCCCACCAAGGGCATCTGCTCACGCATCCGCTGGTTTGCCTTGGAGAGGCCGTCACGGCGCCTCTTTGTCTGCGCGAGGCTATCGCGGACGCCGTTCAATTCCTCCTCTGTTGAGGACACCTGCTGGCGCAGCTGACCATTCTCACCGCGCATAAACTCGAGTTTCTCCTTGACGTGGGTAAGAACGTGGATGGTAGTAGTGACCTTGCGTCGCAGCTTCATCAAGTCCTCGTTGCGCTCCTCAATTTTTTCGTTGAGGTTACTGTTTTCGATCTTTAGCTGTTCAAAGTCAATAAGGTACATGCCAGTGGTTGGCGCGCTACTCGAGGTCCCATCACTCGCACCCCCTGCATGACTGCTTGTATGTCGGTTCTCGGATTCGATCGCGCTGCGCTTGATAGAGCTGAGCTGATGCTGAAGTTGGATGTAGCGAATGCGAGCGGACTGGATCTTCGTGCGTTGTGCCTCCTCAGTCTCGAGAAAATTGACGACGTCTTCCTCCGGGATCGGCTTGCTTGACCGCAGAAAGCTACTGTTGCGTGCCATCTCCGCCATGTACTCCTTGAAATTGAACTCCTGCATCCGGACGTCCTCAATGGCACTACGGTATTGCGCTTGGAGCGCGTCAAGCTCGGTCTTGGAGGCCGCACGGCGTGCAGAGGCCCGCTGTTTTTCTTCGCGGAGTTGACGCACCGCGAACCAGTACTGTTGCTCTGCTTGTGGAGAGGTAAGGACAGCGCCGTCTTCCCCATCGTCGCCGTAGCGTGCCCGCTGTTCATTGAAGTACTGCGCCAGGTAGCGCTGCAGCGTTGCATTCTGCTCCAGAACGGTGTCGCGCTCCAATAGCAGCCGACGGTACTCTTCCACCAGCGCCTCTTGCTTCTCCTCCGGTGACATGGGAGCTTTCTCCTCCTCGGGCTCGGTGGTATCCGCCTGGCGGAGAAGCTCCGCTTCCGCAGCCATGGCCGCATCGCGTGTGTTTTTCAGCGCACGGGCAGCCTCACGTTCCTCCAGTTGCCGAGCGACACAGCGACGCCACCGGTCCTGGATGATTGTGGCGGCTCTCACTTGCTGAGCTTCCTCGCGCTTCTTCGCCTGCAGCTCCTCGTAGTTCATCCTTAAAAAAAAAAAAAACGTACGAGTGGTCAACACCGATACGAGATGGTTTGCTTAACGGCGTGCGGGGGAGGGGAAGTTGTAGGTGTCAAATAAGAAGTGAAAGAACACAGGAGAAGACGGAGAAAAATAGTAAGACGGAGAGGTACGGCGCGAGAGATGAAAAGAAAAGCACAGCCAAGATCAATGCCGATAACAGCCATTGTGAGCGGACAGAGGCGAGCGTGTACGCGGTTTGCACACAACTTAGCTCACTCACCAGTCTGTCGTTCAGTACACAGATTTTTTCTTCTGTACCACGGTAGCATGTGACATGTCAAACTTGGCAGAATTCCGCGACGGCCTTACTCTCGTCAGGTTCGCTCCATAGGGTCGCGGAATGCGGGTCAACACGCACACGTTGTACGAAAGTGTGGTGGCGCACATGGCGCAACACGTACGCGCGCACAGATCGGCATGTCCATTGAGAGGTTCACGTGGTGGCGCTCAAGACGCACGTCACACAACACTAACAGCAAAGACAGCTAAGACAGCTAAGACAACAACGACAACAATAGCAGAGCACCGTTGAACAAAAGAAAATAGTACCCATGGCTTCATCTCACACGCGTTTGCGACAACATGCGTGTGTGTCGCTTGAGCGTAGCTTCTTTCCCGACGAGCGCTGCTCTTCGGATCGCGCTGTTCCTTTTTTTCCCCCTTTCCGATCTTGTAAAGCGACTACTCCGTCGTTACGCGGCGCCAGTCCAATTGCCGCAGATCTTTGTCCAGCTTGTTGTTGCGGCGATACAAAGGGAACATGCGATTTCGTGATGACGCCAGAGAACCTGGGCGGCTTGTGCGGCCTTGCTCGGCCGGGTAATGCTGGCCCTTCACCGAGTAGGTGAAGTGCACCGGCTTGTAGAGAGACGCGACGTAGTCTTCATCCAGCTGTAGCTCCGCCGCCGCTTCATCCAAATTAAAGCGACCACGGCGGTCATCTGGGAAAACTGTCTTGTTCTTCCAGCTCCTCTCAAAGGAGCTGCACAACAGTGCACACGTGCGGCGCTGCATGGCGTCCGAACAGCTTCTCCGTGCGCGGTGGGTGAATATCACAGGTTGAGAAGGCAAAGCGCGCTGAGTGACAACCTTTCCTAATAGGAAAAAAAAGAGGAGGAGGAGAAGGTACAAAACTGGCGTGTTCTTTATTTTCCAACTTTGTGTACCTCTTTCGGTCGCTGTTCCGATCAGTAGGCGATCATGGTTGCGTCGCACAACACGAGAGGAACAAAACGAGGCAGATGCATGTGTGGTGAAGGGGGCGAGAGAGAGAGAGAGACGGAATAGGCCGTGCGAAGAAGGAAGGAAAGAGGCGATACGCAGAGGAGGGGGGAATTTTGCGATGAAAAAAAAAAAAAAAAAACATGCGATCGCTGGTCAGCCACTGATTTCCAAGTTTTCAAAAGGGAAAGAGTAGGCGGGACAGGAGGTCAAGTGCAGTACAGGGAGGTGAGACTGGGAAGTTACAATCCTAGTTGCCAAGATCTGGGAAGCCTCTCAAGCGTAGTAACGGGTAGCTGCCTTGTTGGTTCACTTGTTTGTTTGTTTGTTTGTTTGTCTGTCTGTTTGTTGAGTCTTGACTTGGATACAATTTGCACAAATATGCGTGGAAAGACGAGGAAAAAGAGAGCGATATCAGAAGGAGGTTGGAGAAGACAAAAAAAAAGACAGGGAAATTAAGCGTATTGTGTTTACTTGTGAAAAGTCCATTCGCTTTCACCTTCAAAGGTGACTGTCTTGTTTAGACCCACTGCTGTGCCGTCGATGCACAGAATCTTCTCCTTGGTCAACGGGTCCACGCGGGAGAGGGTAGTGCGCATTGCGATGAGCCCTTTGCTCTTGCGGAACTGCGTCAGCTCCAACGCAATCTCGACTTCATCTTCGGCGAAAATAGGTGCCACGAACTTGTACGTCTGTGAGAGATAAACGGTTTGCGGCCCCGGTAGGTCTGTTGCCATGACACCAGAGAACAACGCACCGGCTAATAAGCCGTAGCAAATGGGGGCGGGGAATCCAGCTGCCTTGGCTGCTTCCGGATCAGAGTGTATGGGATTGTGGTCACCGACGATATCACCGAATGTTTTGATGTCAGCGGACGTGATCCTCCGGCTCTTGGTGACGCGCTGGCCCACACGAATCACTTTCGGTTGCATGGTTGCGGTTGGAATGGCTGCTGTTTGTGTGTGTGTGTGTGGATGTGTATCCTTCTGGTGTTGGCTCGATGAGATGTTAAGATGAAGATCGACAGAATATGAGGAAGACATGAGAGTGCGTATTTTGATATGGATATTGATGCGGCAAGCGCGCGGTACAAGCTGGGCTCCACGTTGACGCACAGGCTACTGGTGGTCAGAGCTGACTCAGCGAACAGAGGGGAAAAAAAATGACCGGGCTGGCTACACCACACATGCGCAGAGCGTGTTGCTGGCAGTGATTCGTCGCTTGTATATTTTGTACACCAATGCGGTGCGCAGTGAGAGCAACCGCATCTAGCCGTCGAAGCACCGTATGAGAGCGAGGGACAGTCAGAGAGCGAGAGAGAGAGAGACGATAATTGCGACTCATAAAAGTACTTTTTTCTCCATACGATTTGTTTTGTGTGGCGTAAGACCAACATTTCGGAAGAGAGGGAAACACGCCGCTGACAACAACGACCACACGAAACGGCCCAGAAACAAAGTGCACACAACTGCAACCAAGGAAAGGATGGGATGAAGGGAAACGACGAGACAGTGTCAGTTCGCTCGCATTTCCTCTTCTTGTGCATCCGTCGCGCTCCGCTTCATCGTCACGAGCGTGTGTACTGGAGCACGTTGCGCTGCATGACTTTGTTCCACCGATGCTCCCAACCTCCTTGCTTCAGGTGCTTATCCGTACCCCAGCCACGGTAGTGCACACGGTGCACAAGGAGATTACCGCCGCGCACAAGCTTGTTCATTGTCCAAGAAGACACATTGGCATACGGCACCCACTCGCGTGTACCTGCCGTACCTTGCGTGGCATAGTATCGGTCTACGTTCGCCAAGCGATGGTACGGAACATCAAAGAGGCCGAACTGGTTGTAACGGAAGCACGTCATCTTCCGCTGAATCATCTGCTGCCGCGTGCCAGAGAGTGATTTGGCAAGTGGTTCATCTAAGGTGGACATAGCCTGACACAAGCTGCGCATCCACTCGTCACGGAATGACTTTTCGTACATCAGGCGCGACTCTAGAACGAAGTGTGTGTGTCGCTTCGGAACATCCTGACCAATGTGGCGCATGCCCACTGTACGGGTGCGGTTCAGCATCGTGTGTTTGTGCTGAGAGCGTGATCAGAAGGGAAAAACGAACAGGTGACGAGGTGGGGGCAGGGTGGGAAGAGAGACCGACACCAACCACAACGAAAAAAAAAAAGCTTCCGAAATCATAGGAATGAAGAGCAGGCGAAAATGAGAAAGCGACAAAGTGAGGGACAGAAGGATGTCGGGAAAGGTGGGAAAGGGAATTCAGCTCAAGGGTGTGGTCAATAGACGATCGCAGGTGCGATGTGAAGCGTTCCCAGGTGCTGGGAGAGCTCTGTTCAAGGAGAAGCACGGCGCGGGGAATGGAGTGGGGTTCGCCTTGCTATGGTTTTCCAGAGACAAGCGTTCAGATAGCTTCGAAGACTTTGGCGTCCCATAAGGACTTCACGCAGTCGCACGCGCTTCCCCCACCCCTACCTCCTTTGTCAAACCTTCTCCATTCTGCGCCGGTAGTTTGATCTCCCCCTCCGTCTGGCTACCTAGCACCCGGCCCATTCTGTCCAAGTGATGACGCGTGTAGCGTGTCGTTGAGACCTTTGCGATGGGGGTGTGGTTAAATCGCCTGGAACAAACACGAAAAGAAGAACAAATGTGTGTGAAGGAGTGCCACAAAAGAGGGAAAAGACTAATTGAACAAGCGCCATCTAGACACTACGCCCAAACACAAACAGAGAGATAGTGCTTCTCTTGCTGAAATACGAAAAGAAGGAATGATTGCCATGCTTCTTTCCTTTTTTATTGTTCCGTTCTCTTCACCGACACTGGGAGATTACAAGACGTCGGTATAATCACCTTTGTCAGCTTCGCTTCAGTTCCCATCAGCGGAGCTCATTCATTACGGTACTCTCTCCGGTTTTCCTCCTTTCCTTTGGTCGACTAGATGCGTCAGCGACAACTCCCGGTGTGGCCCACTTCTTCAATGCCTTCCATGTGCGCAGGCCGACAAGCACCAAGTCGAACAAAAAACACGACACAAGGGGGAAGCGGAGAAGAAGAGCGAGAAAGATGTCGTCGTGCTGTGCTCCTACAGCAAGGCATCTTCGCAAATCTCGAGTGCAATGCGCTTGTAGGAGTCATCCGCGGTCAGACCAATGTTGCGGCACTCAGTGGCCAAAATCGTTACCCGTTGTGCTGCCGCGTTCACAAAAATAGAGGCGAGCTGCTTCTCAGTGCTGGCGGTAGGCAGACGCTTGCTAGTGCAAGATGACGCGCGAGAAGCCGCTGCGGACGCAGCGTACAGCAGCGCGGCTGACTCCCCGAGACGGTTGATGACCAGCTGCTGGTAAGGCAGACGTGAGGTGTTACGCACAAAAGCTGACTCCACAGCCGTGGCGAAGCTCAAGATGGCCGCGTCCAACTTGGAGCAGTCGAACTCACGCACAGGCAAGTGATCCTTAGCACCGATGGAGCGCATCGTTCGGAGCTGAGCGATCTGCAACGTCGACGCCTTTTGGAAGAACAGACCATAATCCTCTGCACCGCAGCACACGGCGGTAGAGTGAAGGAAGTCGACGGGCTCCATCATGCTGAGCAGCTGTCGCGCAGTGGAGAAGCACTTGTCGAGTGTCTCCGTCGTTGGCACAGCCGTAGAGAAGAGACTGAGCCATTCGTTGGTGCCTGTCTGAATGAAAGCACTGACGAGCACAGCCTCGAGTAGACTGTCCTCAGTCGGGAGATCCAGGTTGGCGGTCAGTGCATACAAGGCTGATTCCATAGCGTACATGATGCATGCACAGGAGGCGATGGTGTCCGTAGCCCACTTGTCAGACGCTGAATCGCGCAGCTCCTGCACCACACGCTTGAGAGTACCGAGAAGAGCAGCACCATACACGTACTGCTCCGTGAACACTGTAATCATGTGGTCTTTGAAGCCGTCACCGACGACGCCGATGATATCCTCGGCCGGTGTGTTCGCGAACGTGACAGTGTCACCATCGACCGTCACACCCTCCGCTTTGCGATTCACCACGAAAAATGAGTTGCGCTCAACCTCCGTCGGCCCGCTCTCTGTGGCGGCTTGCGTCTTTGTTTTGGCGAGCACAAGAAAGTGCGTGGCGTTGGAGGCAAATGCGCAGCGTTTGTGTCCAGTGATCTTGTACGTGTTGCCATCCGTCGTCGCCTTCGTTGTGTTCATGCTAATGTCCGTTCCACAGTCTTCCTGTGTCGCCCATCCCATCAGCATGGAGCCGTCCGACATGCCCGTCAAGTATTTGCCCTTGAGCTCCTTCGATCCCACTGTGGAGAGCAGGTAGGAGGCAAAACTCGTGTGCTGGATGGTGCTCAGGTGATGGCTTTCTGCAGTTGTGCCCAGCTCTTCGCACATCAGCGCGTGCGCAGTGTGGCCAAGGCCAAGGCCACCGTACTCGAACGGAATGCGAGCGCCGGCAGTGTTCAGCTCCTTATCGTTGTTGCGTACCTGCTCAATCAGCGTCTGCAGGTTCTCAGATTCATCACCCTCCAGCTTGTACGTTGGGTACGGAAACAGCTCACCAGGAACAACCTTGAAGTTGAAGAGGCCTGCCACAAAGGAACTATGGCGGAGGTTGCACCCAATGGGGTTGCTCAGCTTGTTTGCAAGACGACGCATCCGTCCTATGTTTGGTGCTCTTCCACTTTCGTCTACTGTGTTTCTTTTGATTTCTACTCAGAAACTGATGTGTGTGCGTGCGCGTGTGTGACAGTAATAAAAATGAAGCACGGCAAGAGAGTGAGGGGGTGGGGGTGGAGACACTGTACAGAACCAAGAGAGGAGCAGTTCCGTTGTATATCTACGTATTTGCTTGCTCCTTCTCTTTGTTTGATTAGCTGTTTGGCAAGTCGCTCAGCCGAAGCACCACTGATGCGCACGCTGTGTGTTGCGAGACCATTTGCTCGTGCATTGGTGGTTGCTGTGGTGTAGCTTTCAAGCAGCTTGCTTTGGTGAAGGGTGAGTGCAATTGAAATAACAGGATTCTTGGAGATCGCCGGCCACATCGATCTGTCCTCGCGGCAGGCTGTCTCGTTTTGTAGCATCTCTCGTGCACTCACGCTGTCATACTGTGCCGTACTTCTGGAGGGCACAGAGACACACGTGCAATGGTCTGTGTATCACTTTTCATTTCAGTGCATTTGTGCTTGTTGAGCGTATGCGTCGAAAGTCAGTTAAGCATAAGTATCACTTGGCGGTTACCTGTTTCAATCATTAGTTAGTCGAGCGTTGATGGTAGAGTGTATGTGCAAACCGTCAAAATTAGTGCATGTTCTGTTAGCTGTGAAGGTCCACAATGAGAGGGAGAAAAAAAAAACAGCACTGCGAGGTTTGTCTACTGCGCTTCCTCCTCATTCTCTACGCCGTACTCCTCGTCGTCGTCACTTTCGGCGGCGACAACGTCACCCACATTAAAGGCTACTGTGGTCCACTTGGGAAACACGCGCTTGTACAAATCCATGCACACAACATCGTGCTGCATCACCTGGTCGTTGAGCGCTGCCTTGAACAGACCGTGCGTGCCGACGGCTTTGATGATCTTGCCGCGACGACCAAGTTTGGTGTATAGATCGACAGGCTGGAACCACTTGACGTCGTCTTCGTTGAAGAACATGTACTTGACGACGATTTGCTTCTTGTGAATCACGGCCACACGACCAGTGAGAACCGCACGCTTCAGCAGGAGCGTGTCAGGGTTCGGGGGCAGTCCACTTCCGTAGCAGGTGAGGCGCAGTGAGTTGCCCTCGTTCTGCTCCTCCAGTGAGGGCACTTGAAAAAGAAGAATAGGGCATGGGTTGTAGCTGATGGGGCCGAAGAAGGTAGCCATCCTGAACTTCTCTGTCTCGTGGAAGAAGCGCGCGAACTTGGAGCGGTCCCCAGAGGTCACATCACTGAATAGCGGAGAGACGTAGAACTTCCTAAATCCAATGTGTGCTAGCATCGGCGTCTTTGACTTGACGGGCTCGTCGTGCTCGCCCGCACGCTGAAGCTGGAAGTGGAGCACCGACCACTTTTGTTCGTGCTCCAGTTGACCTGAGGCAAGCATCACGCACTCGCTCTTGTTCTCCCAAACCTCTGGTGGTACACCTTCCAGCGTAACGTGCACCGTTTGGCCGACCAGTGCAAGACCCTCAGCGCACTTCTCCAAAGCTGCGCTACGGATGCGACTGTAGCCCTGTAGCTTGTAAATGTATGCGTACTGTGGAGGCAGGTTCTCCGCGGGATCCCATTTTCCGGTGTGGAAGCTCTTAAGGCCGCGATACTTAGCGAAGCGTTGACGCGCGGGAATATTCACAGGTGTATCAACCATGTCAGGATTCCACATCTCTTCCTCGCTCATGTCCTTCAGCCTTTGAACCTCCAAGGCGCGCTCCTCGTCTGTCATGCGCTCCAGACGAATGATATCCTCTGCCTTCAGAAAGTCAACGTCTGTTTGCGCTGTACGAAACGACATGGCATCCCCGCCAAATGCGTCCTCATTTTCATCACCGCGGACAGACACTTGGTATTTGACCTTCCCATCATGAGCACGGTTCAGCTCAGGAGCATCCGGCCATGGGCCGTCCAGCTCTTGATCAGCGGTGTGCTCGCGGTCGTCCATTTCGCGGAGGTAGGCTAGGTCAGCCTCCGTTGGCATACCGTCGTCCTCCAAGGTCGAATTGGCTTGCACTTGTTGGAGTGGCTCACGCTGATCTTCTGTTGACGAATCGACAACCTCCAAACCACCACGCGGGAGCTCAACTGCAATGCTGGATATCTGGAACGTACCGTGATTTGTGAGATGCATCAGCTGGGTAGCAGAGAGGGGCATGCCACGAAGATGACCCACAATAGTCAGACGCTTGTTTTCAGCATCATAGACTCCTTCCTCGACAGGAAAGTACGGATGCTGGTCGCGCCACTTGAGCTGGCGAATTTTGGAGACCTGAACGTGTCGCAGAATAGTATCGTACTCGCTATCGTCCCTCACGGCAAACACCTTGGCGGTGTCGTTCAGCACAGACAGAAAGTAGCGCTGGTGTACCTTGAGCACCTTCTGCGCCTGCTTCTCCGTAAACGTGTGCAAGTTCTGCAGCACAACCACGATACTTGGTGAGCCCTGGGCATTAATGAGCGCAATCAGGTCGCGGGTATAGTCAGTGATGCAAAGACCAACATCATTGAACCACGTCGTCGCGATAGTGCCCGTCTCCTCGAATCCCTCCGGTCGCATAGTCTGCAGTTCGCGAATGGTGTCCTGTACGCTTTGCGCTGCATCAAGAACAAGAACGACGATGTCAGACACCTTTACTGCGTCGAGACTGTCCTGGTCAATGCAGTTTTTCTCGCAAATGAAAGTGAAGGCACCTTTGCGCTCCTTGGATGCAATTGTGAACGGGTGTGGCACAAAAGCATCCGGCGCATTGAGTGCACCGCATAAACCACGTACCACCTCCTCTGCGTTACCTGATTCATTTGCGGGCATGACACCGACAATCCGAGGAGCGCCGTCGAAGCTACCGATGCGCTTCTGCTCCATGACAGCCTTGGTGCGTTTGTCGCGAAGGGCGATCGCTGCTTGCCTGCTGCGCTCCTTACTGCCTGAAACGAGTGCGGACTTGGCGCCACGAGGGCCAGTGGGGACCTGACGTCCTTTGTTGTCATCGTTCAGGGCGTGCTTCGACTTGAAACGCGACTTGTGAGCCTTGTTGCGCGCCATGGTAATGTTTGCTTTGCTACTGTGGCGTTTCTCTTTTCACCTGACTGAACAAACTCTCAGCGTTTTTTTTTTTTTTTTAACCCTGTGATTAGGATTTGAAACGGAAGACGAAAAAGAAATCCAAAGGACAGGATAAGAGTGGGGATGTGCTGTAAGGGTTTGAGAGCGAAATGTGCACAAGAACCGCCACGGCGGCACCGATGCACTTGCGCGCGCTCTTCTCGGAAAGGATGTGTAAAGACCTGGTGCGCACACGAATATGTTTGGCTATACGTTTGCCTTTAATCTACTAAGTTGCAACACTCAACGAGAACAGAAGGAGATGGAAGCGACATCAACAAGCTTCGCAAATGGATAACACCAGTGTCACAGCAAGTTAATAACAAAGAAAAAAACCGGCTCTGTCAGTCGCGACGAGTGTCGACAAGCCAATAGTCATTCGCGAGAGATACTTGATCCCGGTAGAGTCGCCACGACGGCAGTTACGCACAACGAGGTAGATCTCAGAGGACACGGTGTCATTGTCCTACTTGTACAAAATGTGAGGCCGGTCCTCGTGGCTTCCGCTGGTCCCACTTGCCGCTGGCTGCGTCGCCGCCTGCCCCGTGCGTCACCCGAGGGGGCCATCGGATCCCCCGCCCTGGGTGTCGCTCCGGCCAACTCCACCCCGCACCGCCACGCGCCACCCACACGAAGGAGAGAGCGTGTCCGGGACACGCCCCTTCGAACAACCCGCGCCGCGGCAGTCCCCAGGCCCGGCGGCGGCCGCCCCCGCCGCCAAGGGAAGCCCGCGGGCACCCCCTTCGCCAGCCCCGACCCCCCAACGCCGAAAGCCCCAGCATTTTTTTTTTTTTTTCGGATGTGTCATTTTGAATCTGCGTGGCCAGACTGTTCGAGAAGGGGACCTTCGTGCCATGTTGTGGTTCCGTCCACGGTAGCACGTGCCTGCATATGTTTGCTTGAAACGTCGGTACATGTGCGAGACAACTGGATGCCACATCTCTATTAGGCCTGACCACCACGCTGTGTGGCATCTTGCTCCGCTTAAGCGATGAACCGTGCCGTACGCGTCTACTAATTTTGCCTACTACAAGGGCGGTTAGATATCCGGTTATATCCGACCGCGGGGGAGAGTATCGTGGCGCCTGCCGGCCACACCAACCCCCTGTGGAGTCTTGCGTCGTGCGATCTCTCGAAGTACTTCCGAGGTCTGCAGGCCACGACGGTCGACTGCCCAGTGCGTTCCTCCGGAGGAACACAGGGACCAATGGCGCGTGTGTTCGAAGAACGCCGCGCTTCTTGGATAGGCCCTGCACCCGCCCTGGGTGCTCCACACCTCGCAGGGCGTCTCGTTGAAGAAGACGGTATTGGGTGGGAGCAAGTGCCACACGCTGACACGTGTGGATGCGACGTAGTTCACGGGTAGTCATGGATATCGGGCACATCACAGCGCTACGCCTGCCCACAGCTTAACAGCCGTCAGGGCCAGCGTCTAGCTCGCAGGGAGCAGGCGCTGACCCTTGGCTTCCCTCCTCGCACCGGGTTACTGGCCCCGGGAACCACGCAGAGGTGGTCAGCTTGACCCGGGTTAAAGCCCCAGCATGTACACCCATATGCAAGCGCGGCGCACGGAAGACAACAAGCACTAGCATCGCAGGCGCGTACCGAGCGAGCACGGCCGAAAACGCACAGCTGCGCGAGAGAAGGCCCACCACTACTTCATCGGGGCGAGCCGGTCTGTCAACAGCCCGAAACGGAGCGGTTCCGTGCAACGCGACTTTTTCTCCTCGGCGGCCCCTGCGGGGCCGCACGTTGCTCTCGGTCAGGTTTTGTGCGGGCACCGCGGCGTGCGCATCGGCATTGCAGGGGCGGCGCGCTCTCGTCGTGCGGTGCGGGGCTGGGAAAGCCCACCGGCGCGCCGATGCAGGCCCCCTGCACAGGGCGGCTCCGGAGGATGCGCGCCTGTCTTTTGTTTTCCGTTCTCGTTGGGGGGGGGGGGGGGGGGGGGGGGGGGGGGGGGGGGGGGGGGGGGGGGGGGGGGGGGG
>JASAOL010000560.1:87306-154630 GCA_030849045.1 Wallacemonas rigidus
GGCGTCGGGCGCGGCGCCCAGCCCGCATCCCCCGCCGCAACCGCCGAACGCAGCGCGCCCCCCCCCCTCGCCCCCCCCCCGAAAGAAACCTGACCCCTAGCACCCCAGCAACCCAGCACCCCAGCACGCGTCCCTCCCGATGGGCTCTGATTTTAGTGACGTTCCAAAGTTCCTCGTTCTTGTTGTGGCACTATTTGTGCTCTACAAGTTTGTCATCCCTTACCTGTTTCCCGAAGCTGCCCACGGAGTGGGCGTTGTGAAGGTGGAAGGTGATGATGGTGAAGTGTACGCGTTTCAAGGCGGACGCATGGCGTTTGTGACCGGGGACAACCGTTCGCAGGTCAAGGCGAACATGAGACGGCGCAAGCATCAGTATGAGAAAGCGCAAGTCTAGCCTTGATGCATCCTAGTGCATGTATTCGTTCAACACCGGTACCGTACAACCAGTGCATCGCGCTGAAAGCAAAAATATTAAACCAGTGGTAACCTGCTGGTGGGTGCCAGATGTGGACATCTCCACGCACCCCGACTGTGTCCGCTTCCGCTCACAGTACCCTAACAATCGCGGTAGATTGCACTGCGCACCGCTCTCGCAAGTAGGTGTGCTTGAAAGTTCCTTCAATGAGTTGCAGTTCCGTGTGGCTCGGCCTGGCGTCTCACAGTGGAGCCCTCGTGTTCATGCATTGCAGTGTACTGCCTCGTCCCAACACCTATTGATTTCTTCTCCACTGTCACGTCTTCGCGCATCCGCTTTCCTCTCTTTGTTTGCGTGCGCGTGAAAATCACTGATGAGTTGCGTTGGCGCAGTTCGTTGCGTTGGCCTTAGGCTCATTAAAACCCTCTGTTGTGTGGGTGACTCGAAGCAAACAGAAAAAAAAAAAACATCAAAGGTCAGTAGAAACACAAATTACACAAATTGGTGCATGGGAATGGCTGATACGCAGAAGGTTCTGTTCTCGAAGTATGTGGAGGACATTTCTCAGGTTCAGCGTCGTGTAGTAGCGGACCGCGTGGAAAAGCTGGCTGTCCACCAGCAGCGCGGTTGGTATTATTTCATTGGCTGCGTAACGGTGTCGACGGCGACAGTGATGGCTGTATTCAAGCTTTGGGGTCCAAGACACATTTTCAAGAATAGCATGTATTACGCGCGACCACTTCCGCCGGCGATTTGCATGGGTGTCGTGTTGTATGGTCTGCTTTACACGTGCCGTGGCATGCTCATGCGCAACCGTATCTGTGTCATGATTGAAGACTATGAGTACGAACTGAAGCGCGTCAAAGGACACCATTGCGAGGAGGGTGTGGACCAGCTTGCGTGGCTCCAGTTTGTCGAGGACCAGGTCAAACAAGGTTCCGAGCACCGCTTCGACTTCAAAAAGCTACGTGAAACACCAATTCGCTGAGGTGAGTCGAGGTTATTTCCCTGGCTGCTACTGAGACACACAACTGTCACCTGTCTTTTTCGTTTTTGTTCACACTACGAGTTCACGCGCCCTCTGACGTTGGGCAAACTGACAAACAAACAAATAAAGCACACAATGACACAATACAGTAGTACAAAAGAGAAAAGAAATGTCAGATAATGCGACAGAAGCTGACGTTTTTTTTTTTTAGACGTGTCAACCTGCACTCACCACGAAAAGCTGGATGGTGCTGAAATTCGTTGCTGTACTATTCAGGGATCTCGCGTGCTATGCAACGAGCTGTCAGTACCCCAATCAAGGAATGAGAAGTCGTCAAACGAGGCAAATTACCGTGACGTGCCACGCTAATAGTGCACCGTCGCACTCACCTACTCCACTTCGTTGCGTCGATACCAACAAGATGACTTATCCCACTGCCTCTTCCATTTCTTTCACATACTGCGGCGCTATTTTTTTTTTTTTCGCTTCGTGTCTTTTCTGTTTAGAATCCGCTGGTGAACCAAACAAACCACTCCTGTTTTTTTTTTCTTGTATGATAACTACATCGCAGTGCTCCGCCCATTCGGTCTTTCTGAAAACACAATTTCGACTTGCCTCTCTCTCTTTTTTCCTTTCTCAGCTATCACCAGGACACTAATCTCAATCCATGAATGAGGACCTCGACGGCAGCATTGAAAGCAAAACCTTGGGTCGCTTCGAAAAGGTTCTGCGCACCTATTGGGATGGTGTTCCCACCCCCCTCCTTGTCGTAGACCCATCTGTGGACGACACACACCTTACCTTTGTCTTGAGACTTCTCGGTTATTCACCGGATTACCATGGGGAAACAACAGACGTATCATTTTCTCCCGTGTCATGCTCCGATTTTTGTGCTCTGTCGTCGTTGGCATCGACCTCATCCCCAAGTACACGCATTGGAAACCACTACTCACCGTATGTTGGCACATTTTCCTTTGTGGAGCGTAAGAGGAAGAAAAGCGAGTATGCGGCTGCAAGAAGCGACGCGGTGTCAACCGACAATGTACGTATCCCACTAGAGTCGTGTGACCAGTACGCAGTAGCAGATAAGTTTGCATCGTACAGGGAATTTCTCAGAATGGAAAAGATAGTCGAACTCTACGAGCCCCTTGTTCGTGAGTACTTGCCACTCCCTCGCGATACACTGCGCCGTATCATTATTGCTGCGACCATGGGGCTTGCGCTAAAATCCAAGGAATGGATCGTTAGGGAAGTGGCTTCATTTACCGATGAAACCACGAGGTGGATGAGCCAGTCCATTTATTACTACATGTGCATGAGCCCACTTTTCCGTCGCACGCTTGAGCCACTCCAAGCGCGAACAGCGGCTGACCATCATCCTTACAAGATGCTGATTCTACAAGGGCAAGATCGAGTCGCAGCACGCGCAAGTGCGTCAATCGCACGCCAGAGTCTCTTGGCAAGTCTTCGATGGGGAAAACACACATCAGGTCTTTTTGCCGCACTGAAGATTCTATGGGACGTTCGCTTTGCACCGCTTGCGTTTTTGAATCTTTCTCTCAGTCAAGCCGTCACGAACGCCGAGGATTTCGTCACGCAACTCACAGACTCGATGCGGGCAGCGTTCACGCGCCTGCGACTGGAGTTTTACGCCCAGGCCGAGGATTTTTTCTACACTTACATACCTGACTCGAAAAAGTCGCTTTTCATGAGCGAGGACGATGTGAAGTCAAGCCGTTTCAACACCGTCTTCACAGCGATGCGCATTTTTCTTCAGAGCAATTTGCGCAACAGTCTCCTGCGAGGTTTTTCTGAACTCGTACGATTCTTCGACTGCAACGGGTTAGGAGGAGCACAAACGACTGAAACAATCGCGTTGAGGCACCCGCTCCTGAAGGTCGATCTAGTCGTTGGTGAAAACTATCTCCCACGGTCACCACAATTCTCACGCCTAGTGCTGGGTCTACTGGAGCTTTTCGATACCGCAATTGAATACGCTAACAAAATGCCCCAGCTGGATAGTGCTATTTTGCGAACACTGCAGTTGGAAAATCGTCCACTAACGGTACTGTCCAACCACGATGTTGCAGAGTTGAAGGCTTCCTTGACGTACATTCTCGATGAAGTTACGTCTACCATGGATACGATTGCATCCGCGTACGCTGTCCACGCTGCGTTGCCTGTTCGCGAGCTTTCAATGTCTTTTTTGACCGGCTCGAATGCAATTGAGTCCTACACGATGGAGCTGCGTGAGAGCTATAACGCCATTAAGCGCGCATCACCCGACCGGGTGTATTGTGGGTCTATTGTCATTGATACCTTTGCCGTCAAACAGGAATATTGTGCAAACTGGGAGCGAATGCTCAGCGCATTTTATTCGCGACTTTATTCCATGGTGAAACGCTCTGTCACAGATGCCGAAGAGAAGGTTAATACCACCTTGGAGAAAGTGTCGACGGCACCAGCGACAGTGCGGGAGCTCGAGATTTATCTGGTGAACATCGCGGAAGCTGCTACACTAGCAAATTCCCTTCGGGAAAGGGAATGTGCAGAGGTAATAAAGGCCTTTGAGTGCATGGAGCAGTCTCAAATCCCCATTGAGCCCGAGCTGTATGAGGTGGCGCTCAAGTTGATGCGTTTTCCCGCCTCCCTGGATAGCGTGGTCGCGAAGGCCGATAGCGCGCGAGAGGAATGCCGTCCATTGCTGCTGGAGAAGCTGAAGCAGCTCCGCAAAGAGACGCGTAACAACATGCAAACGCTGTCGACAGGCATCACTGAGCTGTACAACATGTTCAACTTTGACATCTGCGACATTGCAGCTCAGACGTGTAGTGAGCTACGCGAACTCGTCGACAACATCAAGGCGACAGTGCAAAATGTCTTTTACCAAGAGAACGCGCTCAACGTCAAGACGGTGGATACATTTGAAGACTTGGAACCACTCTTGACGGCCTTTGAGACCATTGAACAATATTGGTCCGGCGTGTACCGAAGCACCACACTGCGGGAGTACTACAATAGCCCCGTGCGGAGCATTGATGCCGATACAATGATCGAGAATGCACGTGAATGGCGCCGACGAATTCACGCCGCAACACGACAAGTTCGCGCGTACCCCGCATTAGTGCGTCTTGGAAGACAGCAGGAGCTGACACTTGCCAAATTTGAGGCTCTTGAAGATTTGCTCCGACTTATCACGACCCCTGGTCTCAAGAAGTCACACTGGAAGGAAATTGTTCGCTACATCGCTGCAAAGTTGAAGGATGATACCGCGTTAGCTATCAACATGAGCCTTTCCCTGCAAAAGCTGATCGATGCTGGGATCGCAAACCACCTACAAGACATTGCCCGCATCGCCACGCAGGCTCGAAACGACTATGATGTCGAAAACTCGCTCGAAATGATGAAGAGTTTGGCGAAAAAGACGCACTTCACGGTCGTCGACTGGCACGTTGGATTTGTCGCACGGCTGCGCGTGTCTCCTGAAAGCCTCAAGACGATCTTCTCCATGATCGAAGACTTTGTGACACAGTGCCACGCCATGCGGCAAAGATCGGGAGTCAGTTCTCTCGTTGTGGGTATGCTGACCGAGTGGGAAGTGGCAACAGAAAAAACGCGCGACATTGTTCTTATGTGGCTTCACGTAGGAAAACAGTGGGACGTCATGTTTCCGCTGCTACAAAATCTTGCCAATACACAGGACACGAGCACTAACTCTGTATGGCCAGCCGTGGAGAGTAAACTCTCTCTCGTCCAGGACGCATTTGACTCGCTATACCAAATGTTGGGAAAGCCGCAGTTTTCACTGTACACTGCCATTGTACAGGAGTCGATCGCTGACTTTCTCCTCTCTGCGAAGACCACGCTGTCGGATGTGGGCAAAATGCTGCCAGACGCGTTGGAGCAGAAACGGAACGCGTATCCACGCTTCCATTTCCTCACAGATACCCAGCTCATGACGTTCCTGTCGCCAAACAACGTGGACAGCCTTGAGCGTTTGCTGCCTTTTATGTTTTCACACTTGTGTGAAGTCCATGTTGAAGACGGCGCTGTCACCGCGTTTGTGACGGACAATGATGCGTACTTGCAGGCCATTGAACCCGTCCCTATTACTGAAACCCCAGTCGAGGTATGGATGTGCGATTTTGAACGCACTCTTCGCGACTCACTGTTCGCGTCTGTGAAACTGTGCTTAGTTGCCAAAGCAACGTCTGCGGTGAGTGTGTGGTTGGCCCAATTCTGCGCTCAGACGGTGGAGCTGGCGCTGCGCATTGACCACACAAAGGGAATGCGCGACGCACTGAGACTGTGCGGCGCGGGTGGCCTCAATGCACATTACACGCAGATGAAGGACCTGCGAGACGAGTTTGTGCGCCTGTCCCAAAAGCCTACGTTACCCAAAGCGCAGAAGGTGGTGGCGGCAGCTGGTGTGGTGTATCTCAAGCATGCCGTATCAGAGGTGGAGCAGGCCATTGCTAGTCGCATCGCCACCGTCGCGGACTTGGATGTCACGTCGATGCTTCAAACGTTTCTTGACGACGACACCATTTATGTTCGCTTTCTGGGCATCACCTGCGAGTATGGGTTTGAGTTTGTTGGCAATTCAGTGCATCCCATGATGGCAGCCGTCGTCGAAACATCGCTCTCCGTTATGACACAGATTTGGCTCGGCCGCACAGCACCAGTGCTGTGTGGCCAGCTGAGTAACGAGAGCGTGCTCGGGTTCATCTCAGCCTTTGCTGGACGCTTTGTGCTAACAGTGCAAGGCAACAGCAGCCTTTCAACGACCGCCATGTTGCCCTCTTTGCGAGGCTGCATGCAGCACGGTGCACTGCTCAGTGTGTACGCGTGTGAGACTCTGTCCGACGAGTTGATCGGGCTTCTCCGCGACTGCAGCGAACAGGTTGGCAATGCGTTGCTCCTCGAGAAGGGCAACGTATCAACGACTGTTCCAGTTGGCCCTAGTGGATGTATCGTGTCTACGCAGATCAGCGCCAAGTACGGCTTGGTGTTCAGCACCAACGACTACGACACAGTCCCCCGCTCCCTGTCGTTCTACTTTCGTCCAGTGTACGTGCCACCGCTGCGGACAGTGGAAATTGCGCGCGCTTATTTGGACGCCTTTGGCGTCTACGACGCGACCGAGACTGTCTGCCAGGAGTTCGCCGCCATGTATGATCGCTTTACCCAAATCGACGCGACCACATTTAGTCATCGCAACTTCATTGTGCTGCTCGTTCACGCATGTGCGCACAGCGAGTGGGGTGCGCCACTGGAGCGCTTGTGCAACGCGTTTTTGCAAATCTTTTACTCATTTCTGCGAAACGACCACGAGCTTCAGATGCTCTTTGAGTGGCACTTGCGTCACGCATTCACGGGAGACACAGAAGGACTTTCGCGACGCTTGGCGACACTACCCATCGACAAGCCGCATGATGTGTCAGCTCGCTTTGACGCGCTGATGGAGTCGTGCCACAACGTCATTCTGGTGGGCCCTCCGTTCTCTGGTAAATCAACCGTGTGGCGCCGCCACGTGGGGAGCAGCCCATACGTCGCCATTTGCCCAGATCTTCTGTCTGCCGAGGAATTCTACGGCACGCCTGAGCGGCCGGGTATACTGACGACCATTGCCAAACGACGTCACATCAAGGGACACGAGCGTCAGTTTATTGTCATGACATCCGCGAACATCTCTCACTGCGATTGGTGGCTGACCTGGCCAAGTGATGCGCGCGTGCTGAGCGCCGAGGCCGACTACCTGGGTGGCCCCTCCACACACCTCGTTGTCACGACCGAGTCGATGGCCCGCATGACCCCAAAGGTGGCCTGTGACTTCATTGTGTTCTACCTGCCTCAAACCACTGAGTGGCAACGGTTTTTACACCGCTGTCTGCGTGGCGCACCACACGCCGATGTGGCCATGAAGCTCATCCCGACGCTCCTACCGATTCTGTACACGGCGCTGCATGGCCAGCCGGCTGCGAGCGGTGGTGACGACAGCGACGCTTCGCTGAACGTCAAAGACCCCTCGTTTCTGGCCACTTGCCAGAACTGTGCGAGTTTGTATCGTCGCTGGTACAGCTACGCGCAGCAGCAGACCATCGTGGAGTCCTATTTTGACGACCTCCTCGCTGACCCTCGGATATTTGCTGCTCAATGCGCGGTCTTCGCGGTCTGCTGGACGACTGGTCTGAGCCTTCCACTTGAACAGCTGCTACTTCTCAAGGCCGCTTTGCGTGAGTCTGAGGCCGCGGTAGCGGAAGCGATGGCGACTGTGAATGTGCTTGACCGCGTGCTGCCCCCACTGGACGAGCAGGATCCCAGTGTGCTGCACCTACTTAGTACGCCGCGTGGCTGGAAGACGTTTGAGGAGGCCAGTGCGTGTGGCTTTGACCTCGTGTGGACCACGTACTGGCAACTGCCGGGCGTCGCACACATCACGAACGCGCCCATTTTCGCAGCACCGTCTCGACGCCCAACCCTCACGGCGTTGCAATGCTTGGTTGACTGCGGTCAAAACGTTGTGGTGACAGGACTTCAAGGAAGCGGCAAATCGACCTTGCTGTCCCTCACGCGTCTGCGCGAGAGCTGGGTAACGTTGCCAATCAGCGCGAACCGTGGATTCAGCGCGACGTCGGTGCAGCGTGGCATTGCCGAACGCCTACTTATACGGAGCAGCGGCGCGCACGGCCCCCAGCCAGGCCGTCGAGTGGTCGTCTGCATTGACGACGTTCACCTCTGTCCACTCGTTGGTTCGGGGACACCCGCTGCGAGCCAGCTGATTGCATACTGCAGTAGCCTGGGTGCCATCTGCGCCCCCAGCGAAGGCTTCATACCTGTCACAGATGTAAACTTCCTCGCCACCATGACGCGGTCGTCGTCATCGTCACCATCGTTCCGCCTTAATGTGCCCATTCGCTTTTGCACCCACGTGTACTTGCCTATGCTCGATCCGGATGAGCTCGCCGATGGGATGTGGAGGCTGTTCGATGCGGCGTGCCAGAAGAAGCGTGTGACCGAGATGCCACGCGCGTGCAATTCGTTCCTTGTGAGTGCACACGCAGCCTTTCTGCGTGCACTAGGACAGGAACCCCTTGTACAGCGAGCACCCACCACTGCGGTTGGTACTGGTGCAGTCGCAGCCATGACGTCGATGACCACCTCTGGCACTACAGCAGACAGCCCGGCTGCTACCACCATTGCTGCCGCGGACGGCACTGAAGCACTCGATTGCTTTGCCTTGGCAGTCAAACACTGCTTACCACTTCGGTTCAAAGACGTGCTCGCGGCAGCTGACGTTTGCCGTCATCACCTCCTCGGCTCGATGCCAGATGTGACCGTTGCGCAGAACATCACGACCGCAGCGGCAGACATGTACGCCACTGCACTCCGCCAACAACACAAACCTGAGACGGCGACGCAGCAGCTCGCGCAGGAGTTGGTGATGTGCGCAACGCAGTCGCTTGGCAGCGTTCTACGCGCAGCACCTGTGGCCCTCAAGGCAAGTCTCGATACTGCCACACAAGATCACTCGGAGGAGCTCCCGACAAAGGAAGAGATGAACAAGATTGCGGAGTGGATTGCTGAGTTCGAGCTTCCCGGAAACGCTCTGTGCGAAACGCGACTGGACTCAATGTACACACGCAGCGTACCCACCCCACTGGGCTCGGCCACCCTCGAGGACGAGGCTGCGTCCGTCCTTCTCTTTGTCCGCAGCACCATCGCGTCGACCGGCCATGAAGGTGCCAGCCAGAACAACTCTCGCCGTGGCTCTGTCATTGGTGGTGCCAATATGCGCAACAGCGCCGCTGGAGCAAATAGCCGGCGCGGATCTGTGAGTCGCCGCACCTCCTCGGTGCTGCATCGCGGGTCAGCGAGCCGACAGGGCTCTTTGACGCGACGGTCCAGCTCGCGTTCGCTGCGTGGCTCGCTGCAGTTGGACACCGGCTCGCTCGGTGAAAACCGCTTGGCCATCCTCAGCCCAACAGTACAGACGACGTGGCTCACCCAACAGCTCCTCACCCTTGCACGTTTGCTGCAGCACTCCGAGTCGCACGTGACGCTGATCGGAACGGGCAGGTACGGCTACCGTCGTATGCTACATGTCTTGTGCCACCACACGCACCTACCCCTCGCTGTTCTCAGCGGTAGCTCGCGTGACGACGGTCTTCGGACATTCCTGCAAGACATGAGGACGATCATCACGTTTGCCTGCCAGAACGGCACACGCGCGATGATTTGCGTCTCGGAGTCGATCTTACACACAGCAGGTGTTGCCCGCATTGTGGACGGCATCATGGCCAACGGTGATATCTCTGACCTGTTCACAAAGGACGAACGCCTCACGCTTCATCGTGGCTTCGCTGTCAACACCAGGTCTCTTCGCACTCTCACACTTTCCGAGGACGCCGATCTGCGCCGTCGCGTGCGGCGTGGGGTTAGCTTCATTTTGCTGGTCGGCACGACGTCCACGTGGGAGACCCTAATGGAGCTCTATCCAGCCTTCCAGAAAGTCTCGACTGTGTGCACGACGTCCGCAGCCCATTGGAAACGCACCGAGGAGGAGCTCGTGTCGGCCGGCTTGTACGGTGACGATGTGGACCCCGCTATCGTTGAGCAGCCACTCGACGTCGAGATGCGACGCCATGGCGGTCAGTTGAAGCTGCGCGGTGACGCACTCATTCGGCTCCTCTGTGACGTGTACCACTCTGTCGCCGAGGACTTCCCTGTTGTCGCGGAGCAGCTGACCGCGTTTGCGCAGCAGGTACGGCGTTTCCGGTCAGTCGAGATGGTGAACATGCAGCGAGCTTTCTTCCACACGCGCGCTATTTCTACCAGAGGTGATACGGCGACAGTTGAGATGAACAACTCCATCGAACATCGAAAGGCAGCCGCGAAGGAGTGCACAGACATACAGAATCAACTCAAGAAGCTCAAGAGCCGCCTCGTTGAAGAGGAGGAAGCCAACGACACGTTTCAGAAGAGCGCCAAAGAGGCTGAATTGCAGCTCAAGGAGGAGGAGTCAAAGCTAAATGAGAAGGAAGCAGCGATTCGCGAGGCGCAGGAACGCGCCGATGAGGCCGTGGTCACGGCGGCAGCACGCCTACGGCGCGTGAAGGGCACGCACCTGCGCAGCATAAAGTCAATGCGTCTACCAGAGAAGGGCGTGCTTCTCATTCGCGCTGTGTACAAGGTGCTCGGGCAGGAGCTCCCGAAGCACAATGGCGCTACGGATCTATGGTTTGCGGCAGCCAGCGCGATGAGCGAGTCGTCGTTCGTCGGCGCTGTCGCAAGCCTCGACCCTGCTCGCATCACAGACGTTGGCCCACTGTTGAGCACGCAGCGTGAAGTGGGTGAGGTGCGATACGACAAGGTGTTCCCTTACGGCCAGCTGCTCGCGGACTTTGTTGTCGCGTACATTGAGAGCGCCCGCATTCGCATCGTCGTCAACACACCTCTTCTCGAAAACCTCGCCACGGAGCGTGCGGCGTTCGAGGCGGTGCGCAAAGATGTGGAAGGCCTATTCACTAAAGCGAGGAGTGTGCTGGACACAGCCTCGGAGACGCGGTCGAGCATCGTCGAGCTGGAGGCCCGTGTCGTGGACTTGACGAACCTTCAAGTATCGCTTGACCAGCGTGTAAAGCGACTCTCGGGCTACGTTGGTGCCGTGGATCGCCTGACGAGCTTCTTGTCAAAGAGCGAGTCAACAGACAAGTCTGCCTGGGCGGCGACGGCGGAGGGCGACAGTATTCTCCTCGCTGCATTTGTGACGCTTCTCGCACCGCACCGCAACTCACTGGCCGCCATGCCGCGAATTAAAGCGCTACTGGAAGCGAGTGCTGTACCTTACGCGACTTCTGAGGATCTTGCTTTCGCGTCATTTCTTACCGCTGGTAATCCTGCGCACATGAATATGCTCATCTCACTGGACGCGTGGCCACAGCGCCAGCAGGTGGCGTTGGCCATGCTGTACCGCCGAGCCTCACCTACGTGGATGCTATTGGGCGGTGCTTGCCCAACGCTTGAACGCAAGGTGGTGGAGGTGACCCGGCTGCAAGGCTGTGGTTGTGCGGTTGTCTCTGCGTTTGAGGACTACTTGCCTGATCGGCTGACCCAGTGCATGCGCGATGGTGAGGGCGTGCTCGTGCGCGATGTCTTCACCCCTGCTGGATTGGCACTTCTGCATCAACTGGATCCCTTACGGCTCAAGCTGCAGGAGTGGCGGGAATCCCTTGCACGTGATCGCACCCAGCGCACCTTTGCGCCGACCTCGCAGCAGCAGCGAAGCGACAGGGGAAAGACCGTGCGCATGCCGTATCGCATCTTTGGCCGTGACGTTGAGGTGCACCCGGATTTCTACGTAATCGCCACTTCCGCAGCCACCGTGCCCGTCCGTGATGACGACAAGAACACGCTCACACCGACACCGACCAAGTGGATGACCGTGTTCAATTTTTACGTGCCTCTGCCGCGCCAGGCCCGTCACGAGCTGCTACTGCTGAGCATGCCTGCGACCAGGAACGTCGCGGACGAGCTGCAAGAGATCCGTGGACGGCTTTACAATGAGATTTTGGATTACCGCGCCAAGTACGATGCGGCAGCGCATGTCATCGCACTGCCCCTCGAGCAGTTAGTGGCCAGTGGCGATGAATTGGTCGACACACTTGGGTCGACTCTCCTTGATTTTGAGTTCCACTTCAACCAAATCGCGCAACTGCAGATGCAATCGCAGAGCATCCGGAAACGCCAGTACGACGACTGGGCACCCGTCGCCGCGCCGCTAGACGCGTTTGCCGACACCATTAACTTCTTGGAACGCGACAAGATGGGTCGGCTGTGGGATGAGCACGTGCTTGACGTCTTCATTGGCCGCATGCCGCTCATGTCCCCCGATCTGGTTTCTCGCCTCGCGCCGCAGCGCTTCGATGACCTCACGAAGGAGCAGCAGCGCTTTTATGCTCTGTTTAACTTTACGCACAAGGCGTTGCAGTGCCTGGCTTGCGGGTGGCCTCGGCCGCTGCGAGGCCTGTATGCACTGGTCGCTCTGAGTGCAGTCGCGCTTGCGTCTGTGGACTTTCGGAAGCAGCGCGGGACAGCATACAGCCAGACGGTGGAGTACCTCACGAGGGAGCAGCTCACCGCACTACGCGCCATTCTGTCCATCGACGGTGAACGGTCAACCAATCTGTTTGACAAGCGGGATCCTGAGGACAGCGATGCGACGGAGCGTGATGTTGCCGAGGCGCGGACGCGCGCCATCCTGAACATTTACGAGAGCTCACAGGACGCGCTGCTGACCCGTATCGCGAGAGGTGAGCGCGGCAGTCTTGGCGACTCCTCTACGGACGAACTGTGTCCTTTTATCCCCCCCGCGACCGTTCTCTCAGCCACCACTGCCAGCAGTAGCATACCGTTCTCGTTCCACTTCACTGAGGACGTCTCACTGCGTGCGGACCTGTTCCGTGCTCTTGTTGCGCTCGACGTGAGGACAGCAGAGAATGCTGCCCTCACGCTGTGTTTGACGCTAAGCTACTCGGTACTGGATAGCCGCGCACTGAACCGCACGGAGGGCGGTGAACACGGAGCCGCCTCTCCAGTGAGCCGAAGTGCCGTGAGTCCGCCCCGCCCCGGCCATCCGCTGGGGAACTCCCCCAGTGATACCATGAGCGGGTCAAAGCGGCGGGGCAACTCCACTGCGGCGTCTTCCGTCGCCGAAGATAGCGCGGCGCCGAGCGGAGTGCGCGATGATTTTCTCGAGCTTACCTCACAGGGTGATGCCAAGGTGCACTCCCATCTGGAGCTGACTGAGTTCTGCACGCGGGACACGATCGCTATGTGTGTTCCGACGAACCACGTTGACGGGGTGCTGAAAGAGGTGCGAATGCGCGCATCCAACGCCCAGCTCTCGCACTATTGGTATACGGTGGCTACCACGGCCGAGGCGGAGACCGTGAGCGCGGCGATTATGTCGTACTTCCACACGCGTGAGATGGCAAAGAAGGGCCACTGGGTGATTGTGACGGTGGCGGCACGTGGACTGGCGCCTGGCTCGACAGGACTTCGCGAGCTGAGTGAGGCTATCTTCCGCATCCTAGCGCGCTACCACAGTCGCGCCTCTCACGGCGCACTTGGTGGTGATGTGGAACGCGTCATCCCTGTGCGTCTGACCGTTGTGTGCGACCATGCGATGTGGGCACTACTCTCCTCTGCTGCGATTGCCACAGAGACGACTGTAGCAGGTGTCGCGAGCGAGCGAATGAGAGTCGTCTCACCGTGTCTGGTCATTTCACGTGGCTTCATCACACCGCGGTACCACTTGCTGAGTCTACTGGAGAAGGAAGAGGTGCAACGAGGCTGTGAGCTCAACACGCGCACAAAGCGTCGCCCTGACGACGACGACGACGTGCGGCGTTCCCTGCGCAAGCCGCCAACCGCACAGGAACTTGATGCGCAGCAGCTGGAGCGCTACTGTGTGCTGCTGTTCAAGGAGCTGACGCTTCTGCATGTGAGCGTCGCCGAGTACACCCGCTACCTCCGCTCTGAATGGCGCAGTGTGGGCCGCAGCTTCTCGCAGAGGCTCGAGCCTAGACTGGACGTGGAAAGCGACGATGACAACTTGGTGGCTTTTCTGCGCGTGGTGCGAGGCTGGGCCCGTCGCCTCAACGGCGTCGACAGCGATGCCTGGGTACCTAAGTCCGAGCGCGGCATCATCCTACCCGCGGCTTCCACCACAACGGTACCCTCTGCCAGCTCTTTCAGCGGGCGCCACCTCGATGCGATTGCCACCGCGCGAGGTGTGGTGGATGGTGGTCTCACTGCAGGCCCGCATGGGCCGGAGCGTCGTGCGCACCGCCACGCGTTCAACTTGTACCGTCAGCGGCGCTTGGCGTGGCAGCTCATGCGTGCCGAAGGGCTGGAGTCCCAACTCACCAACCTGTTCCCGCAGGCTTTCATGGAGGAAGAAAGTGCCAGCCGATCCTCACGACGACGGCCAGCGCAAGGGGAGCTGATGAAGCGCCACTGCATTCACAGCACGTACCTGTTGTTTCAAAAGATCGCGTATCTTTTTGTGGCGCATCTGATGCAGCGGTCATCTCGGCTAGTCTCTGTTCTCAACATGATTCGTGACCGAATCTGCGGTCCGTCCCCAGACCACACAGCCGTCTTTCTCAATGTCGATCAACTGCTCCGTTGTTCGTCTGATCTGACCGCTGAGTGTCTGAACCCCTATATGGAGCCGCAGCTGCTGCGACTGGACGCGGAGAGTAGCCTCGCAGAGTTCCGTACCGAGGTCACGCGCCTGCGTTCGCAGCTCCTTGGCCTCGCGCAGTACCCTGCCGCCGTAGTGCGTCATGAGGCGCAAAGCAAATCACTGACGCACACTCTCCTTTTCGGGTTCTCCCGTCGGCACGCCAGTCGCATGCCACTGACCCCTGAAGTAGTTTTGGCCACCCCACCTTCTCCGTGCTTGTTGACCACTCCGCGTGATCGCGGACTCGCCGCGGACGCGCATGCAAGACGTGTGTCGGACGATGGGGCAGCCCATGCCAGCACCACTGCAGCAGCCCAGGCGGAGCTGGCCGCAATTCTTGACGTACGTTGCTGTTCACCAGCGTCGCCCTCCGCGGCGACGTCCCAGCGCAGCAGCACAGCTACAGAAGAGCGGCTGTCCTGGCTCTTGGAGAAGACCCACCTGGCACGTCTATACGCGGCCGCCATGTGTGCCCCTGCGTCGCTTCAAGGAGAGGAAGAGCGGCATGCCACGAAGGACGAGAAGACCAACAAGGCGCACGCATCTGGGTTGAGTGCGGATGAGGGTGTGGCTACGCGCCACCCACCATCAGCAGCTTCGCCTTTACCACCTGATGCTTTGGCTTCTGATGCGTCACAACTCCCTGCGGTGATGAGCGAGGCCAGCCGTGAGCGGTTGACGGTGCACATGCTCACCACGTGCCATGCACTCCGTGGAACCGCGGAGAGCCCACCATCGCTGTGGCTGCCGTGCCTCAAATATCCGAGTCTTGCCTTCTTTTTCACGGCATACGACGCACAAACCGCTCATGACGCTAAACGTGGGGAGGCCGGAGGCCAGGATGACGGCGCTGATGCCCGTGCGGTATACAATGACAGTGACCGTCAAGGGAACGTAGTGCTCGTCATCACGCAGCGCGCACTCCTCCGCGAAGCTGACGTTGTGCTCGTAGGCGCACGACTCTCACCGCTGCTGCAGGCGGAGGTGCAACAAGTAACGCAGTGGCCGTCTGAGTGTTTTCAGAGAGACACCCTTCAAGGTGCCGTCGCCACCACTGCGACTGGGCAGGCTGTGGTGATCGCCGCCCGCGTGTTACCCAGGGATGCTAAGCACCACCACCGAACACACGTTGCGAACGCCGTCCGCAGCGCCGAGCAGCGCTTACTGTGGGGGGTGCACCCGCCAACGCAACGCGCCGCGGATGTTCTCGGCGAGAGCAGCCCACACAGTCACCATACGACGCGACCAGGCACGACGCGACCTGAGCAAGTACCGACCACGGAGGCTGAGTTTACCTTTGTGACGGAGATGAATCTCACAGACGCGCCTCCCTCCCCTGAGCGCCTACCCGCATCTGAGGCCCAGCGCGTGCAGACCTTGACTTCCGCACCCCTCGCAGTCTACAGCAGGACACTAAAAGTGGGAAAAACGTGCCAAGACAAGAGCGAGGGCACCCTTGAGTACGTGTGGAGTTGCGCCTCTGCCGAGGTATTTGGCCTGCTCGAGTACCTCAGCCCGACTGTGCGACATGCGGAATCCGCTTTCCCGCCAAGTCCACTGGACGTCGGTGTGGAACAGTCTGACGCCGAATCGACCGGCGCCGCAGCGGCAGTCGCTCAGCTAGCCTCACGTGGCAGCTCCACTCACTTTGTGTACATTGAGTAACCACACACACACACACAGAACCAGTATGTGAACATGAACAGTACCTGACCCGTTCATCGTGTCACACATGTAGACAAGCACTTCAAAAAAAAAAAAAACACGTTAACACGTCACAACACACACACCTCAACGCAACCCTGCCTGACGACGAGTCACAATCTTCCTCCCAATTTTGATGTACGAATGTCACTTGCTACAGCGACGCGCTGCTGCTTCGTCCTGTTTGTCGCCTGTTCATTAACACGAGACGCACAGACAGCCATCCTCTCTGCACGTATTGGCGGCGTCTACTACACCTTAAGTGGTGCGACGCTGCGAATGCCACGACCTGCAGAAGTCTTTGCGTTGCCCCTCTTCCACAACTGTACTTCCACGCTCCACGTATACGCGTCCATTGATCCCAACCGACAACACCTCTTCTTTTCCTCCCTCTTTCTCTCTCTCTGCCCTCATCTTGTGTACGATCTTATCATGACGCGTTTCATCATGAACAGCGGTGCTTTGCATTTTTTTCGGATCTCTTTCCTATTCGCGCGTACACGGTCCGATAGTAGACGCCACTCTGACGACGAAACGGAAGAAAACACGCCGCCCTCTGTGCTTTTTGACGTTTTGAACGCATCGTTACTCGCCAACACCCCCCCCCCCCCCCACAGACACACGCCTTCACTCCTCTGACAAGACCACGTGTGATAGGCGAAGTGATTGTGACTAGTTTTACTTTTCCTTTTTTGATCTCGCACGTCTTCCAAAGCGAAGGTTTGAGGTCGTCACCTCTCACTTTTCCTTCTTCTTCCACTTCCACGTGTTTATAGTTTTTTTTTTTTTCAACTTCACCGCTCACACACGAAAGAAAATAAGAAAAGAAAAAAAAAAAATAGAACCGAGGAAGGGCTGATACGCGAGTAGCAATAGACCACACACACACACACAGAAAATCAAGTGGATATGAGTTTTTCACTTTCTCTCTCGATCCCCGCTAGCTCGAAGGACGAGGGGGTCGACGCTGGCAGCAACACAACCACAAGCGCGCGGAGCTGGCCGTCATTAGGTGGTGGTGGGGATGCCGGAGGTGCGTCCTCGAAAGGGCAGGCGAGCGCGCAGACTGGAGCGGATGGTACAGGCTCCTGGTGGCATGACCTGTATGAGGCGGAAACCCTCAGCGAGGGCTCACAGGTCTTCTTCCGCGTCGTGCCCTACTGGGTGCCGGCGGTGGGCCTTCTAGCCGCTGTCGGTGGGTACTACCTGGTTTTCCGTGTTCGCCTCTTCTTGGCCAAGTGGTCCATCGCGGAGCGGCGCAAGGCGGAGCGGCGGTACGAACTGCTCGACAACCTTCGTGGCGCTGTCATTGACACGGGTGCCTCTATCCAATGCCTTGGAGATGATGATGGCGACGAGGAAGACGAGGAGGAAGACGATGAGACGGCCGTGTCCATGCGTGACGTAGATGAGTTCCGCAGTAGCCTCGGCATTCGCCTCCCCCGCGACGAGGACCTCCTCTCTGTAGTCGAGAAGATGCTGCTCGTCGATCCCATTCCAGACGGGTGGGTGCTGTATCGCACGACCGCTGGCATCATTCGCTTTCTCAACTTGAACACACAGGAACTCGCCTTCTTTCCACCCAACAAGCGGAAGGAGAAGGCGCACATTGAAAGTGAGTTGGCCCGTCGCAACCGCCAGGCGGTCGAGAACAGGTACAACTTCTCGTATGACGACGACGCCGTCAGCGGCCAGTCACCCAATTATGTGCGCGGTGCTTCGGTCGGTGGCGGTGCACACACAACGGGACCGTCAACTAACCTGTACTTTGGCTCTGACGACGGCGATGATCAGGATGCCGACGTGGACGAGACGCAGACCAGCACCTTCAAGCGCATGTTCGGCTACTTCCTGGAGCGTGAGCAGCGAAAGATACAGTACGAGGTGGCCCGCTCTCGAGGCTCGGCATCTGCAGGGACACAGAACAATAGCAACAATGCTTCTGTGAACCATGGTAGCGCACAACCCCTCACCCCTCGCGGTGGCATGAGTGCAGCGGACAGTGGCGCGTCTCGTAGTCTTCGCCAGGCACAGGATCGTGTCGTGGCATCCAGCGCGATCCGCGGCTCACGTTAAGCCTCAGGGTGCGTTGCCGTTCGCCAGAGGACAATGGAGAGTCCAACACATACCCAAAAGGACAAGCACAGACGCATACACATACTAGCAGAGAATTCGCGTTGTGTGTGCCGCTGTGCCTTCTTTTTCCACCGTGTGTGCGCACCTCACATAACCGTGCGCGTCACGGCAACCAGGGACTCACATTTTTTTTTCCTTCTTTTCGTTCTCGTCTCCGTCCTTGTTCTCGCGCCGGAACATGCGCGGGTAGGGGGCATAGACTCTATTGTGTCCACCCCATGAAACGACACTGAATCCAGCAAGAAAGAGAGAAAACACACACAACCACACAACCACCACCACCACAACAAAGAGCGTTGGCAAGGAAGAGAAGCGATAGCAACAGAGGCGCGAGGCGTAAAGCTGCTCTTCTCGCCAGGGTTACACACCATCTCAACACTGGAAGTTTCACAGGCTTTCAGGCCCAACATGAATAAGAAAGAGCAGAAAAGACTTGTTTCCTATCACAATTCTTTCTTCCGCTGCGTATGCATCTGCCCTTTTTTTTCTCCATCGTGACCGTACATCGCTTTGTGCGAAGGTAGAAGCTGGGCAGCGGTGTACCACATCATCCCCTCCCCCCTTCCACGGACACACAAACACGCACGTGGTTGGGCGAGACACGCACATGGCACGACTGCTCTCATCACTCTCATCGCTTTCTCTCCCTCTCCCCCCTCTCTGTGTTCTTTGTTCGTATCGTCTCGACCTGCCTCTTCCTCTTGTCATCACAGTGCGCTGCCATACTATCCTCCAAGCAGAACCATGCCCGGCAAGGAAGTGAAGAAGAACACCAAGGTGGCCGCCAAGCAGGCCGCGCCTTACAAGCAGGCCAAGGCCTCCCCGTTCGTGGCTCGCCCGCGCAACGTCGGCATTGGCCGCGACCTGCCCTACGCGCGCGACCTGTCCCGCTTCATGCGCTGGCCCACCTTCGTGACGATGCAGCGTAAGAAGCGCGTGCTCCAGCGCCGCCTGAAGGTGCCCCCGGCGCTGAACCAGTTCACCAAGGTCCTCGACCGCACGAGCCGTAACGAGCTCCTGAAGCTGGTGAAGAAGTACACACCGGAGACCCGCAAGGCCCGCAAGGACCGCCTCCGCAAGGCCGCCGAGGAGAAGAAGAACGACCCCAAGAAGACTGTGGCTTCCAAGGCTCCTCTGTCCGTCGTGACTGGCCTCCAGCAGGTGACCCGCGCCATCGAGAAGAAGCAGGCCCGCCTGGTCGTGATCGCCAACAACGTGGACCCCATCGAGCTTGTGCTCTGGATGCCGACGCTGTGCCGCGCGAACAAGATCCCTTACGCGATCGTGAAGGACAAGGCTCGCCTGGGTGATGCCGTGGGCATGAAGACGGCCACCTGCGTCGCCTTCGTGGACGTGAACGCCGAGGACGAGGCTGCCCTGAAGAACCTGGTGCGCTCTGTGAACGCCCGCTTCCTGGCTCGCTCCGCCCACTCCCACCGCCAGTGGGGTGGTCTCCAGCTGTCCCTCCGCTCCACCGCCGAGCTCCGCAAGAAGCGCGCGCGCAACAGCGGTATCGACGCTGCCGCCGTCCAGAAATAAGTCATCTTTTGATGCCTTAACGTTTCTTCGCAACGCACTGATTTCTACTTTTATTCCTTTTTGATCAAATCCCATAAACACAATTCCGCCAAACACGAAGAGACGATGATATGGCTGGAGAGGTGAGGTCAGACACGCAGGGGTGGAGGAGAAAGTTTGTGGGACCTGGCCACGACGACGAAGGTGATCAGTCTGCCAAGAAGAAGACAAATAGATGGCGTATTGCGGGACTTGGACGTCTCTCTACCGCGACCGCACTTCGCGTCTATTTTCTTTTTCTTTGCTGCACCGTGACTACACGTATCGTGCCACACCACAAACAGCTTCGTTGATGCCTCCCCTGTGTGTACTCCTTCTCCTTGTCACGCATGGCCCTTGTGCTCCCACTTCCTCTCTCTCCATGACACGGGCGCACAGACGCGTTCGTTGGTGCGCGCGCATCACAACGTGACAACCTGCTGCTCTCCAATGTGCTCGCGACCTATGGTGTCTGTCATGATACCCAATCGCAATGTGTGCTCATCACCTTGGACTACTTTTGTTTGATATTCCACCGTCATGTTGTCTCTGTCTGTCTCTCTCTCTCTCTCCTCTGTCCTCCTCTCGCGTACTAATCACTCAACGCCCATTGACATCAAAAATACTCTGTGTCCACCCATCACCAACAGAATCTAAGCGAAATCATGCCCGGCAAGGAAGTGAAGAAGAACACCAAGGTGGCCGCCAAGCAGGCCGCGCCTTACAAGCAGGCCAAGGCCTCCCCGTTCGTGGCTCGCCCGCGCAACGTCGGCATTGGCCGCGACCTGCCCTACGCGCGCGACCTGTCCCGCTTCATGCGCTGGCCCACCTTCGTGACGATGCAGCGTAAGAAGCGCGTGCTCCAGCGCCGCCTGAAGGTGCCCCCGGCGCTGAACCAGTTCACCAAGGTCCTCGACCGCACGAGCCGTAACGAGCTCCTGAAGCTGGTGAAGAAGTACACACCGGAGACCCGCAAGGCCCGCAAGGACCGCCTCCGCAAGGCCGCCGAGGAGAAGAAGAACGACCCCAAGAAGACTGTGGCTTCCAAGGCTCCTCTGTCCGTCGTGACTGGCCTCCAGCAGGTGACCCGCGCCATCGAGAAGAAGCAGGCCCGCCTGGTCGTGATCGCCAACAACGTGGACCCCATCGAGCTTGTGCTCTGGATGCCGACGCTGTGCCGCGCGAACAAGATCCCTTACGCGATCGTGAAGGACAAGGCTCGCCTGGGTGATGCCGTGGGCATGAAGACGGCCACCTGCGTCGCCTTCGTGGACGTGAACGCCGAGGACGAGGCTGCCCTGAAGAACCTGGTGCGCTCTGTGAACGCCCGCTTCCTGGCTCGCTCCGCCCACTCCCACCGCCAGTGGGGTGGTCTCCAGCTGTCCCTCCGCTCCACCGCCGAGCTCCGCAAGAAGCGCGCGCGCAACAGCGGTATCGACGCTGCCGCCGTCCAGAAATAAGTCATCTTCCGACGCAGTTCTTAAACAAATGAATCGCTTTTTTTCATCCGTTTGTTTTCTCCTTTTCCGTTAATTAAGAAAAACCAAATTAAAAGAAGCACCATCAAGAAGGACACTCCCACATCGGCGCACGAGGTAAGGGTATCGACACACACACACACACACACGCACATGTACGAAAGCGGTGCCTGTGTGTGTGTGTGTGTCTCTGTATCTACACCATGAGAGAGGTGTGTGCACGTGTGACGACGACCAAGCACGTTTGTCTTGGGGCTGCTGCCCCCGACTCCCTCGCTTCCTTGGGAGAGCTGACGTCCCCTTTCTTCTTCTTCATTCCCCTCGCATCCTACTGAGGGCAGTGAAGTAAGCGCGTGGCGTTGTTCCCTTGCGTTCTCACGTGCCCTTCCACGCGCATCCGTCATTTTGGATCTCTGGCGTGTGGACCCCTCGAGGCACGGTATCCACAGTCGACAGGTATGTGTGTTGATTGATTCCACATGTTCAGACGCTTTTCCCCACCCAACTTCTGTCCTTTTCGTTTTCTTCGTTTTCTTTTTTTCTTGCTCTCGTATGTCAAGGAAACGTGAATCACTATTGTTGAGGGTTGCACGTCTCACACATCCTGCTTTCCGTCCTTTTCGTGTCGTGCTCCAGAGCGACCAAGTTGATCAAAGAAGGAAAAACCAAAGCGAATAGAGCGTCGTTGTATTTATTAGCGTACCGTCCACCGTCGTCCCCTATCATGGACGCATTCCAAGCAGCGCAAGAGGACCTTAATGCTCAAATTAAGATGGTCCAATCCCTCACGCGGGCTGTGATCGAGGCGACTGGCTTGCCGGAAAAGAAGAAGTGCCAAATGGCGGCCCAGCCCGCACTGCGCGAGGCCCGAAGGCTGCTGTCCGCGCTGCGCGCAGAAGCACGCCGCACGGCAGATCCCGAGATGCGCGCGCACTACGAAGAGGTGTGTAAACAGGCGGACGAGCGCATTCGCAACCTGGACGGCGAGATGAAGAATCAGATTTACCCCTCGCGCCAACCAGAGCGCCCGAAGACGTATCAAGAGCAGCGTGAAATCGAAATGATGGGTGCGGGCGGCGTGGACGGCTCGGGTTTCCAGAACTCCCAACAAGTGCTGAGCGCCGCCATTAACGTCAAGAACGACGCCCTCGAATCACTGCAGCGAACGGAGCGGCTTCAGAATGTGACGGAGGAGCAGGGTAAGGCCACCATGCAGCAGCTTCAAAAGCAGACGGAACAAATGTATCAAATCGACGAAGAGTTGCAGAATCTTCAAGGACAGATTGATCGCGCGTCGCGCGATGTGCGGTGGTTCTACAGACAGCTGGCCGGTGACAAGTGCTTCCTTATCATTTTTGGTATAATTGTACTAGCCCTTCTGGCGCTGGTGTTCATTTCAATCTGGACGAAGCGCAAGAAGAAGACCCAGGCGTGAAGTCAAGAGAGAGAGAGAGGGACGGTGACCTGTACTCATGCGAATATTACAGAGAGCAAACAGCTGCTTCAGACACGCACACATGCATACAATTTGAAAAAGGTTCCGCTCTCCCTTAGGCTGTTTTCTTATACTCACACACGTCCGCATGTGTGCATGTGTGTGTGTGTGTGCTTGGTTTGCTTCTCCAGACGTACACACACATACACACACATACACATGCGGACGTACGTATGTTTTTCCCCATTGCTGTTCTTTTCTTTATTTTTCACCGAAAGTATCTCGTTTGCGTTTCCACAGGTGTTCACTGGTACGTTGAGTGACGCTGTCCACACACCTACACACATACACCGCATTTCCATACTATCACTACACAGATGGCGTGTTACTTCAATTGCTGCGCTTTCTTTGGCATTGAACGTAAACAGTGGCAGAACGACAGTGACACACACACACACACACACCTACGGATCTTCCCCACCCCACCCCGCGCCCTGACATCGCATTCACGCCTCGCACCTGCTCGAGTGCGCGATGGCGGGTGCCTGTCTCATTTTCTTTGTTTTGTTTCTGTGAAGTACAACATAGCCTCTTGCCCTCAGAGTCCATGCATCCATCGATCTTGTGTACGCACGCGCCTACTCATGTGTCTTCTCGCTTCTGCTTCCCTTTCCGACCCTACCTCTCTTACTTTTCTTTATCCATGACGCGCGGTATTCCTATCCTACAATATAGTTCATCGTCACCCTTTTCTTCGTCTGTTTCGACCACATACCGAGGAAAGCGAACGAAAGGGAAAGCCCTTCTTCTTCACAGTCTCCTTACGTGCGCGGGTGATTTTTTTTTTGTTGACTTTACTTTTTCGTTTACCTCCATTAATTATTATTATTTTTTTTTCCGTTCCGTTGGCTGCACCTCAACAACGTTGCTTGACCACCATGTCAGGTCACGCCTCGCCTTCTGTAGGCTCTGGCGTCGCAGATAAAAACACTGGCGGCGCTGGCGGGAGCCCAGTGACCGATGTGGACCACCGGCGCCCTGCGAGAAACGTCTCCATCGATTACATACAGGAGCTGTGGGTGGCCCGCATGATCAGCCGAACCATGATGGCGCCGGTAGACCGTGTGAAGTTCCTGATGCAGAACCAGAACGAGCTCATCAGACTTGGAACGTTGCGGAATGGATGGCAGACGTCAATGGCGTGTGTGCGGCACATCGCCCGGGTGGAGGGCACCAAAGCCTTCTGGCGCGGTAATATAATTCAAGTTGTCTCTTTGTTGCCCATCGCCCTAGCGCAGTACTTTATTGCGCTACCCACGCAGACATTTATTTTTGAGTCGTGGCCAGCTAGTGGCCCGCTGGGGTACACCATCGCCAGCTACACAGCTATAATCGGTGGTGCGGTCGCCGCGTCTATCATCAGCTACCCGCTTGATTTCGCACGCTTCCGTCTGGCGGTGGACGTCAAGTCGTACAAGGGGCAGCCATATGGATTCCGCCACAGTCTGGGGTTTTACTCCATGCGTGTGCTCAACGAGTGCCCGCACTACCTCTACACGGGCCTAGCCCTGTACGTGCTTGGTAGCCTGGTGTATCAATCAGTCCACGCAGCCTTGCTGAACATCGTCGGGCCCTACGTACCCCCCGACACCGAAGACGCGGGATGGACGCCGATCGTTGTGCAAACATGCTGCGGTCTCACGATCTCCTCACTAGCCACGCTGGCTCTCCACCCTGTTGACCTCGTCCGCCACCGTATGATGATTGCCGTCACCGATGACGTCTACCGCTATCGCTCAGCGATTCAGTGTGTCCTTCAGGTGGCGCAGAGAGAAGGCGTGCGAGGCTTCTATCGGGGCGGCATGATCACGCTCACACGCATGATTTTGGCGACGGGCCTGGCCATGGTTGGGCTTCCGTACTAGAGCCTTAGTGACCGAGCGATGATCTGGGTCGGCGCGTGAAAGGAAAGACCCTGCCATCTCTCCATTCCACAGATACACGTCCTCTCCAAATCGTGAAGACGAAGAGAGATGAGGACATGTACAGAGGAGACGTGCGATCGCCAAAGAGAGGAAGAAGAAAAGAAAACTGGGCACATCACAACAACCAACTGACATGGCAGACCACAACTCGGTAAGGAATCGAAATCAACAAACCCTAACCACAACGAACGAACAAGACGTATCTACACTGCGCCACAGAGAATCACGTATTGTCAGCACCAACCAGTCTTCTTCCCTTTGGTCGAGCACTTTTTGTTTTTGTTTCTCTTCTTCATATCTCACAGAACCAATGACTTCTTCTTTTTTGTTGTCTGATTTCAGGATTCTCCTCCGTTGACGATGCGTGTGTGTGCGTGTGTGCGTGTGTGCGTCGGCTCTCCTTGACATGCGGTTAGTGTGGCAACACACCGGCTTTTCACGCTCGCCGCACATTGTTTGCGTTGTCTTCCGCCCGTTCACTCTCTGGTACTCCTCCTGTTCTTTACCTGGTTGTGTGTGGCACCGTGTGCGTGCACTCGACACTATCACCGCCTCTACTTTGGCTCCCCAGTAATCATGTACTCTTTTTGACACTCATCTTGCTGCCCTTCGCATGACTCTTCTTGCCGGACATTTTTTTTTTTTTCGACGCGCCGGAGTGTGCGTGTGTGTGTGCCCGTTACGGTGCACGTGCGCTCGAAGCGAAACTTGAAAAAAAAAAAAAAAAGACCAACAAAGGGAAACGCAAAGGCATCTCGCACGCGAAGCGAGTGTTTAGCAAGCGTCCAGCGATCGGAAGCGATGAGTGTCAAGTCGAAGAGCCTGCTCAAGACGACCCATTTCACAAGAAAACCAACCTCTTACAAACAACAACAATGAACAGACAAAAACAACAACGTAAGCAGGGAAAAAGACAGATCTATGGGAAGCGGATGGAATCGTTTTCTTCTGCACTTTTCCGTGCGAGCGTGCCGCTGCGAGGCAGACACACACACTGGCAACGGTTGCGTGCACTCGATTTGTTCTCTTACCCAGTCTCTCTCTCTCTCTCACGGTGGCGAGGCGGACGTACACGTGCGGCTTTTTTTTTTTTGTGGTTCGTCTCACACGCCTGACCACCACGCGTCCAACGGCGCGCGTGCGTCTTGCCGTGGCTGGCCCGCTTTTTTTTTTTCTGTCTCGTTTCCACACAGCATCAATACGCACACCACTCAGGAACAACACAACATCCCGCCTTCACTCTCCGCCTCTCCAAATCACCTTACATCTGTACACTGCGTCTTCGGTCATGTTCTTGTGCGCGTTGTACTCGAGCTTTGTTGGTGTACAGATCCACGCAAGCACACACACACACACACATTCTGAAAGAATCGATATAGATTAATAGATAGCACGTGCGCGCGTGTGCGGTTGGCCCTAACCCGTCTCCTCTCTCTTTTTGTACTACTATACACTTTAGACATGCCTCCGTCCTCATCTCCCATTCGACGCGTACCTCTCCCGACGGACGTTTCCGACTCGGTGAACTATCTGCAGAGCTTTATGCAATCCCAATCTTCCTCGGTTGATCCTCGTGGTGAGAGTCAGCCTGGGCCACTCCATCACGCACCCGCGTGGTCGTCGCCCTCACCTCGTTGGGGTAGTGCGTCGTACGCTGAGAATCAGGACTGGCCGTCTTCAGCCGGTGTGCGTAGCCACAGCACATCGCTACTGCGGAACTACACGTCCGCACAGCAAGGCTTGCTTGGCAGCGACCGACACAGTGCGGTGTCCCCACCTCTCCGCAGCATGTACGCCTCCTCTGCCTATGCAGAAGGCCACTCACTGTCGCCACGTCGTGCCAGCCCAAGCGCTGAGAGACAACGCCCGTCGTTGCGCTACGGCTGGCAGCACACAGCTGATCATCGTCGCGATCCTATCAGCCGCTCGCACTTGAGCTTTGGTGACGACAGCCGTCGCACGACCTCTGCGTTTGCGGGGCGGCCTCGCGCGTTTGATGAGGCTGCACGCACCGGCCCCATCTGGTCGGCCACGTGGGGGTATTCGTCGAGCCTTGGTGGTATGGGTGCGGGCGCGGATACGGAGAGCGCGTGGCGCAGACCGCCGCCGTCGCCTGTGGATCCACACCATGACGACATGGGAAGCATGCGCAGTGGTGGTGGCGCCATCAACGAGCCACGGAGACGCGCGCTCTACTCGACGCCGCCCACTGCACATCGCGGTCAGCAGGACGGCAGCGACACCAGAGGTCTGCCACGAAGTCGTGTGCCGGCTTCACCCCAGGATCATCGGTTCGCATCACGTCAGCCCACACAGATTTCCACGCCGCGCGCGGCTGCGTCTGCGAGCTCTGCACTACCACCGCGTGCGCCATCAGCCTCCTCACGTGGGCGCCCCTCCTCAACACCATCCGTGATGCCGGAAGAGACGGAGGCGGAAGAGGCGGGTGCCTACGAAGTCGTCATCGACGTAGATGATCCCGTTGAAGACGACGATCAGGATGAGGACGCATACCCGGAGGAAGAACACGGCCGGGCCAAGAGAGAGGCGACAGGAGAGGAGGAGGAGGCATATGAAAAACTGGACGTGGAGGCCGCACCGCCGCAGCGCAGTCCTCGTCGCCATGCCCCCGATCCGCCGTCCACGCGACGCAGGGCCGCTGCAAACCCAGCGCCTAGCGGACGCTCTCCCCCCCGCGCACTGTTGAGCGTGCCGCACAGTCTCGCCCAGCAATCACACGATGAGAACCTCAGGGATGTGGCATGCTACCTCAAAAACTACTTTGCTTGTGATGCGGCAGAGTCACAGAAGGGTCTCGAAACGATGCTGCCCGAAGACGTGCTTGGGCTTGTGCAGTGCCTTTACGTCGACTTGTATCGCGTGGTACGGACAGCGCGCTCGAGCCTGAACCTTCCCACGCACATGTTCACCGACGGCGACCCTGCGGACGCACTTCTGATTCCCGCCACAGGCACCGCGCTCGGCTCCGTCGCACCAAGCGCGGACGAGATACGGAGCCGATCCCCTTCTCAAACCTCCATGGCCTCTGCGCAGTCCTCGGTGTGTGCCGCCCCACTGCCACCGCGGCCACTGTCCACACAGTACGAGACCTTGCACACGTCACCTCGCCAAGGTCGACGCAACGAACCGGTTCAGATGATCGAGGCCATAGTGCCCGCTTTTCGCACCACCCCGGCCACCGCTGCGCAGGCCAAGCCCAACCCGTCATCGATGCTGAACACCTCGGCGGCGCCATCTTCATCGGCCGCTGCCACACGCACCTTGAGCCCTGAGCAGGCCCTCGCGGGCTCCCCGAGCCCACCGTACCGGACGTCGTCCGGAACGCCCGTCGCGACGCGCTCCGCCACGACCACGCCGCGGCGCCGCCCGGCAGCGATGAAGCGTGCGACAGACACACGCGACCACCCTCGCGCCTCGGCCACTCGCCCCGTCCCAACGGCGCGTACGTCTGCGGCCCCCTCAACGTCGTCCTTGGCGTCGTCGCCATCAGCAAGCACGAGCCGATCCGCGAGCGCCAACGCACAGACAGACGTGCCGCTGCCCCCCATCGCCAAACGTCCACTCAAGGCGTTAATGCCGCATCTCCGCGAGGGTGCGCATAGCGTCAAGCACAGCAGCTCCCTGCGCGCACCGCACCTGCGTTGGTTTCAAGTGCAGGACTGCGTGGATACGTTCCATGGCCGCGATGTCCTCATGCCACATCTGACGTGGGCGAGATCCCCCTCTGAGGCTTCCCACGTGACCACAGATACCGCCTACAACCTGGTCGGACTCGAATCGGTGGCTGTTGGTGCGGGCAAGACCCCCGACGACAAGGCATGGAAGCTTTTCAAGCGAAAAAAGGGTCGTGTGGTGGACCACAAGGGCCATCTGATTCCGACGGGTATGTGCGTGGTGCTGCAGTTTTCAGGAAAGAAGCCGATCGGGATGAGCTTTCTCTCGGAGGAGGCACGCCAAACCTGGGTCGGCGCGCTGATGGGGGTTGTCGAGCGGAACCGCACGATTACCGCCAAGACCCAAGTGGCAGCGATGGGTTCAAGGTAGGAAGATGTCGCAGCCTCACTGTGAACCAACGCCGATGACAAGAAAACCCCACGGACACACACACACATACACAAAACTCAAGTACATAGAATTCTATCTTTGTCATTCTCCACACCGCTCCTTTTTTTTTTCGGGTGACAGGCGAATCCGCCAGCAACGCAACCGTTGAGCTGTTGCCATGATGCTCAACCGTACCCATACAAGAGATTGCACTCCACACACACATAAAAGGGGAAGCGAGAAAACTATCTCTGCTGTGGTACCTGAATTGCTGGACGGCGGCACATCGATCTGCTCCAGTCCTGCGCCAAAAGTGAAATCCACACGCGAGCACACAAACACGATGGCGGCTGGGGAAGAAAAAAAAAAAAACACCCACACATAAACAGTGCCTTCGAAGAAGTGACCGCGCCTCGGCTTCCTTCGTACCCATCTCGCCCAGATGCAGTGACACCCACCTCTTACGTACCACTCTCTCCGCTTCGCCACACTTTTTTCCCCTCCTCCTTCTGATACTTTTTGCTTTTTGCCGTCCTTTCAGCGCCCCTCTCTTCGTTACCCGCACCTGCCTGCTCGCCTGTCTGCGCGAGAGCTGATTGTCCGGGGCTCGTTGAAAAAGGTGTTAAAACGAAAAGAAAATCCCACGAGAGGAGACGAACTGGAAGAGGAACCATAAAAAAGGCCGTTTCCGTCGACCGCACGGACATATCAAGACCACGTAAGAGTCCAAACTCCCTCACAACTACAGAACAACAACAAAACAAGAGAACCATCCCCTTTGAAGCGGAAGAAAAAGTTGTGCTGAGAGGGCACAGAGCACACATAGCCATCTCGACATTCCGGATCTCGATCTCTCGCTTTTTTTTTTTTTTTGTTGTGTGCGTGTGTTTGTGCGCACACATCGCTGTGTCTCATTTCTTTTGAACTTCCTTTCACGGCAACCAGCTCTGTTTCCACGTTCCTTTTTTTCTTGTTTCTTTTTGAATTTTTGACTGACTGCACTTCATCGATTCACAGTTCGCACGCGCAAGGAATACGCGTTCCCCACGTTTTGGTCGTTCCACTGGCTGTTCCTTTTTCATTTCGTTGATCTTCTTCTTTTTCTGTTGTTTCCTTCTTTTGGTCAAAAACATATTCTCCCCTCTTCCTCTTCCGCCAGCGCTTTCGCATACTTACACACCCAACCGCATCGATCGCCGCTCATCAGCACCATCTTAATCGAACGCGACATCAACCACGCGAATGCAGCCGTCGGGGAAGTCATCTGCTACAGGGTCGAACGCAGGTCCTTCAGCTCACACGGTCGGCACCTCTCCTGCGTCTTCGCTGCTGACACCGCACCTCTCCTTGGCACGTCAGCAAGTACTTCATCACGTAGCCGAGCAGTACCGCTCCTCTCGATCCCAGGTTACCACGACCACCACCTCCGCAGTGATAGACCCCAACAAGGATGAAGACGCGCCTACATTGAGCACGGAGAATGATGTCACCACGGAGAAGACCGTCCGAGCGACTGCAAAGCCCAGGGACGCCAAGGCCATCAAGGCTGAGGACGAGGACGCGGACGAGGACGGCATCTCCAACGGACAAGCCGTTCACTCACCAACAACCTCCTCCGCGAGTGGGACCTCTCATCTTTCGTCCGGCAAGGTGAGAAGGATCCAAAAAGGCGCCGCACCCATTAGCAGCAAACGCCGTGCCCTCGCGCAGCGTAGGGCAGATGAGGCCGCACAGGCGGAGAGGGCAGAGATGCGACGGGCTGTGCAGCTGGCGCGTGCGCAGGAGCGGCACGGCGCGGCGAGCACGACGAGCGACGGCGGCACCGGCCCTGACGACGGCGCGTGCCTCGCGACCAACACCACGCTAGCGCCGACCGCGTCCGACAGCACTGGTTCGCCCGCCACGGTGCCCAGTATCATTCCCCACCACCATCATCATCACCATCACCACCATAGTGCCCACCACCATAGTGCCCACCACCATCCGCCACCACCCCAACAGCCGTTCCCTTTCATGCTCGGCTTGATTGACGAGTACAGACAGGAGGAACAGCGCCGGCTAACGAACCTGGGCAGCCAGAACGCCTACACGTACGGCTACAGCAGTCCGGTCCCCGGTGGTTATGATGATGAGGGTGCGATCAGGGACGCGTATGGCGGACCCCCCACCGCCTCTCCCTTCCCTGCTCAGCCGCCTTCACCACACGGTCACCCATACCAGCAGCAGAGCTACACGACACACACCTTCGGTGGCATGCAGCGGTACCTGCAGAGACGCGACGAGCCGAGGCAGCCATCACTACCGCCTCTCTCGCCTCCAACACATTCCACGGGCGGGGCAGGTACACCCTCGCGTCACACTGGATCTGGAGCGGCAGCCGGGGGAGGCGGAGGGCGGCCACATTTCTCCGTGCGCGCACCCGAAGTCTCCAGTGCGGGCGGCACCGACGTGATCTCTCCTCTGCTCGCACCGCCTCCGTCGTACTCGGAAGCAGCGTGGGTGAGCGTGCCACCGCCGCTACCGAACGCCCCAGGGCATCCCGTCGGTCCGCCTCCCTCATATACGGCGACTGTGGGAAGTGCAGGTGCGCGTGGCAGCGGAGACGCCGGGGGCTGTGGTCGCGCACCGCTTCTAAAACCCTCACAGGTCGTCGAGTCTCCCTCTGCGGGTGGCAGCGCAACAGCGACCATCGTCGCGACACCACACGCGAATGCAGCACCCGGCCTGGTTCCTCGAGGTGGTAGTGGAAGTGCGCGTAGCCCTCACACAGAGCCCGGTGCCAGTCCGCTGAGCTACTTCGCTACCGCGACAGCGGGCGGCTCTTACGCCAAAACCACACCGCTAGCGGACCGACATGCGTTCAGCACTGCTCCTGACACAGGTATCGAGAGCTGCGCGAGCCCTGTAGCGCAGCCTACGCTCAGCAGTAGAGGTGCCATCAAAAGGACGAAATCGGGAACTGGTGTTGAGGACGAGCGTGTGTCGCCGCTGCCCCGCAACAGGCAGGAGGCGTACATGTTGCCACCGCCGCCGCTTTTGGCTGGCGTGCGTCTCGATCAGCCGTGGGCGATTTCGTGCTCGCAGGGCTCACCTGGAAGAGCGGCGTCTCCACCCAAGACGAAGAATAGTTCCGCAGTGGCCAAGGCCTCCATGGAGTCGGAGTATGTGCTGCAGCTGCTGCCCACGTGGAGCCTGCTGACGTCAGGGCTCATCTACGAGTCTGCGGAAAACTCCGGAATTTCGACCGTGAACGGCGAGCACAGCAGTAAACGGAAGGCGCCGGCACAAGCACCCACACAACCACGGCTACAGTCCGACGGCGTACTCAGTGTGTTCCCTGTGCATCTGAGCGAGGTGATGATGGCTGAACAAGTGCTCACCAGGGCGAACCTGTCCAGTACCGCCAACAGCAGCCCAATTGCATCGCTGCCCGACTCGCCGACCGCGCCGGTCTCGCCGACTTCGTCGTTGCCGTCGACAACGTCTCAGATGACGCAGCCGCGCTATTACTGTGCGGAGGTGGAGCTCGAGCTGATGGTGCGCCCGCCGTCTGCGGCAAAAACGGAGAACTCGACGCCACAATGCAGCCAATCACTCCTCGCCCTGCAGCGCTCGCAGCGGCTCTTGAAAGCACTGCGCGAACTCGAGGACGTCCCTGTTAGTGCGGGTGGTGGGACAGGCGGTGACTCAGGTGAAATGTCGACGTCGCAGAGGGGTCGCATCGCCTCGGATGACCTTGCGGCACTGCTCAACGACGCCGTGCTGTCTGTGCTGCGCCTCGCACCACGCTTCGACTCGATCTGCGATGCCCTCATGCTGGCCTCCATGCCTTCCGGCACACCAAGTCCAGTGCCAGGACCCAACACAACGGTCTCGAGCAGCCTTGCCGCGCCACAAACGGCCACAGCGTCAGCGGCCCCCACCGCCACGTCAGCCCTCACGCGCGAGTTGTTGGATGTGCTCGGCGCCGCGGCGGTCTCACCCGGACAGCCGCTAGGCCTCACGCGTCCTGCCACGGGCTCGTGCGGCACGGCGAGCGTCTCGGACTCTGTCACGACGACCGCACGGGAGCTTCAGGCGGCGCTGGAGGACGAGCACGCACGCGCCGCGGTGGAGGAGGGCGCGCTGCACCTGCAGCTGGCGCTGCCACCGCGGGCAGCATACGTCGACGCCCAGGGCACGGTGTGTTCCGGCTCGCACGTGCGCAGCCAACCGCCACGACGGGCCGCGGCGTCTCCCGCTCCGCCATCTGCACAAGATGCACCGGCCCGGCGGATGCAGCTCCTTTCGTCACTTGTGGTGCCAGCGGCTGGCGCCGAACACGCCTTCTTCTCCGCCCCTCAACCGATCGGACTTCAAGTAGAGGTTGTCAAGACGGAGGCGGTGTCCGGCGAGGCGACTGCGGCGCGCGTTGTGCTGCGCCTGTCGCTCGCTTTGCGCGACACACGTACGCCACCGACAGGCGCGGCTGCCATCGACGACAGCGAGATTTTTACGGCGTTGACGGCCGTGCTGCCTGCACCGCTGCTCTTCTCCTCGCACACGCGCCGCGTCTCGGTGCGGCCTTTCGGATCTACCAAGCTTGAGAAGACCGACGGGGAAGAAGAAAGCGTGGCGGACTCGGCAGACAGCGCAGTTGAGTGTCTCTCTGCAGATGTTCTGGCCCAATGGATTCAGTCGATATGGGGCCCCGACGCCCGCGTCGGTGTACCAGCGAGACCTCGCGACGCGCTGAATGGAGAGGTTCAAGCTCAGGAGACGTCAACGCAGGTGGGTTTCAAGTCGATGACAACACCGGCGGAGACGGCGCACCATACAACATCACCCGACGATCGTCAGACAGAAGAAGCGGCAGTGAAGGATGCGGATCAAGACGCACCTGAGTGCCCCGTGGATGCCGAGGCATCATCAGACCCCACGGACACCGCGGTGTCCACAGTGAACGTACGCGGGGTGGCCGAGGCAGACCCCGTGCGTGACGACGAGGCGGAGGCGAGGCCAGCGGCGGGGCACGACGCCGTTGCGGTCCGCGGAGAGGCACGCGCGAACACGTTGGACTGCCAGGGAGACGTGTGCGACCAGCCAGCCCTCGCTCCGAGCTCTGGAGGCGTTGCGAAGAGTGGGACGCGCGAGATCTACGTGAACACCATGGCAGCGCCACTCGCTGACCTCCTCCAGAAGCTCTACACAGCACTGCGCGCGTGTCGACAGGCGGCCATCGCGTTTAGCGTGTCCCGTGGTGTGAGTCCGCTGGAGACCACGCGCGATGAGACGAGAAGCGGTGGGATTGACCTCGCCCAGCGAAGACACTGTACGATCCCCGCTTCTCTGCTGCAGGTGCTGCATCCGAGCCGTCATGGTGTGAGCAAGAAGGGCCTCCCCTCAGGCACGACGACCGTCAGCGGAGGCGGACGACAGCGTCAGCGTGGTAGAGCTGCCGAACCCGACGAGAGTGCATCGCAGATGGGCGCGTCAGTGACGTTGCTTTCGCAAGCGTTCACGATAGCCGCCGCTGCGTCTGATCTCGTCCTTTCTCGCCACGCAGTGGTGTGCCACCGTCAAAAAACGCAGCCCGTGCAGGCGGCATCAAAAGTGACGAACGATAGTCGCGAGAAAAGCGCATGTGCCGCTTCGGCGCGGTGGGCGGAGGTGATGAACCCAGAGAGCTCTCTTCTGCATTGGATGGAGGCACACGTACTACCGATCCTGCTGAGGATGGAGGCTGCACTTACCACCGACGCTGTCGCGGTGGCGGCAGTGCCACTCACTGTTTGTGCGCCGTCTGCCTCACCGGCATCCGGTGTGTCTTGTGCCAATGCGACGGCGAACGGAGCCGGTGCCGCCTCTTCGCCCGCGACCACCGTTGTGGGAAGTCAACGCGTCGTCACAACCGCGGCCGGTAAACGCGGTCATCGGCGCGCTGGCGGTCATGCGGCGGCGGCGGTCGCGGAGACGGCGCGTCCGGAAGTGGCCGGTCGTGTGATCAGTGAGAGTGCCGCGGCCCAGATTGGCCAGAGCGCGTTGCATCCGCTCCACTACCTATACCAGCTGCTGCGCTTCGCGGAGCAGGACGCGCTGACGGTGGGGCCTTGGTGGTCGCAGCCGTTATCGTGGTCAAACACGGCGTCCACCGTCGTTCCCACGCCACCACCGGCCGCTACTTTTGCGAGTGCCTACTGCCTCCATATCTCGCCCGCGGATACCCAAGCGGAGACGCGCGTGCGTGGGGCGTTACGGCAGGCGGCCGCGCAGCTCCAGAGCCTCATTTCTGAGATGGCTGAGCTGGAAACGTCAGTGGCGGCGTCAAGAGCATCCGAGACGCTCTGGGACGATGTGCTGGTCCCGTACTTGACTGCCGTCGCCGCGTCCCTCGCCAGTGAGGAAGCGGAGCGGGACCAGATCTGGGAAGAAGCGCAGCGTGGTAGGCATGTCGCTCTTCTTCACGAACAACAGCAGAGACATCAAGCGGAAGAGGAACAAGAACAGGAGGAGAGTGAACAAGAGGAGACGTGTGCAGCAGATGTCGCGCTGGGCGGAGCTGCGACAGAGGAAGACAAGGACGTCGCCGCGGTCGTTCCCCCCGTACACCTGCTTTCTGGACCGCAGGCGCCTGACGCAGTGGCTCCGCGGGGCGCGGCAAAGGAAATGTCAGATGGCCACCACAACGTTAGCGGCGATGGAGACGAGAGTACGAGCCCTCCTCCTTCCACACCGCGACGAGTAACATCAGCCTTGGCGTCCACCCGAACCCCCAAACCGTCGACACAGCGAACAGGAGGCTGTGGGAAGACGAAGCGGCCCTTGACCGTGTCGTCCAAACGCGGCGGAATCAACGCGACCAACAACACACCCGCTAAGCCAAGAGCTGCGCAGGTGTTGAAGTCGACGCAGAAGCAGCAGGAGGCCAGACAGGGGCAGTCTGACGTCGCACTCATTCGCAGTCTTCTGTTCCCGTTCTTAGGCGTCGCTGTGCTCACAGCACTTTTTCTGTACTTTGCCTAAGGAGGGGGAAAACAAAGAGAGAGAGAGAAAAGGACGAACGAGTGTGCGCCAGTCTTTGGTCTGACTTGCCGTCGCTGTCTTCAACTATCTGTCTTTAACTATCTGTCTTTAATTATCTGTGTTCTTCCTTTTTTTGTTTTGTTTCTGTTGCTGTCATCTCATTCCACGCCTTCCTCAAACCAATTCACTGCTGCACAACGGTGGTCGTTCGCGTTAATCGATTTTTTTTTTTTCGTTCGGCTTCTTCCTCCCTCTTTTTTTTGTTTTTTTTTTTTTTCGTACCGCCGATTTGTACCTCTTTATCAAGTGGGCAAGGACGACCACGGTGTTGAGAACGCATGAGCGAGATGGAGAAGGAGTGAGCGTGTACGCGTACCAATTCGCCAGTTTACCATTTGCTGTGGCACTCTCTCTCTCCCTTCCTCTTTTTTTTCTTCTAAATAAATTTATTCGCTTTGTGTGCGTGCGTGCGTGTGTGTGTGTGTTTCTGTGTCGCAGCATGTCGAGTTGTAACAGGTGACCTTGCTCCTTTGCAGTGAGTCTACAACGAATGATGAAACCCAACACCCAGCGAGCAGTTCGCGATGCCGTCCAGTGCGTTCAACGCACGCGACCTCTGAGTGACTCTGTACTCTCTCTCTCTCCTTTTCAACCTCATTCATTTTTGGCAAGGGAGACAGCTCCTTCTGCTCATTTTTTTTCGTTCTCAGATACGCATCCACGCTCCCGCACCTCGTTGCTGTGTGTGTGTGTGTCAGCACCGGAGAAGGATTCTCTGCGACATACGTTTACGTATCTGCCCCGCCTCACACTCCTCACTACCTTCACCACCTTCCCCGCTTCAAACAAACAACAACAACAAAAAAGTACTTTTCTGGAAGGGAGCACTGTCCTTACGCTCCGTGTCGTTCCTTTGTACAAAACGAACAATAAGAGATTGAAATAAGAAAAACACACACACCGAAAAGAAGAAACCGAATTCAACTTTGGTTAGCGGTCAAAGAAAAAAAAACCCGCAGACGAAATAAGCACTGAAACTGTACATACCTCACCACACATCATACATCCGGTGCTTTGCTATCAATCGTGTTTGTTCTTCGTTGACGCTTCAGCACATAGTCTTGCATGTAGATTTTTCTCTTTGCCTGTGCTCATCGATCCGTCTTGAATTATCCTCGATTATTGTGTCTTTATCTTTCATCTTTTTTTTTTTTTGTTGTTGTTTCCTTTCCTCCCCTCCCCCTCTCCCCAAGCGACACTCTCAAGAGTGAACAGAGCATATATGACTGCAGCGTCGGGCTCGTCACTTCAGGAGGTGCACAGTAGGCTACCCTCACCCGTGTTCACTCCTCCACGATCGCAACGATGTACCTCCGCGACGCACATGCGCGCCGCAAGCCACCATGACGATATCGCCACAAGGACAAGGCATACGCTAGTGTCCTCACCGTTTCTGCCAATGGCTGTCCCGACGCACGGGCCAGACGCCCCCACTGTGCGCACCTATCCAGTGGGGACCTCGCCGGCCAATATTGGCAGTGGTGCCGGCATCGATTGGACCGCTTCATCCGCAACAGACACACACGCGTACCCGCCCGCACACGGTCGTGCCGCCGATGTGGTCTTTTCCCTCGCGCCTGTGACTGGCAGTGCCGGGCAACGATTGTCGGCGTCCAGTGAGAACAGCCGCGTACACCCTCACCAATCCACATATCACCCCCGTACAGAGGACTCCGCTGCCCCCGTGCTTCGTCCACAGGCACTTACTTTACAATCTGTTGGATCAGGTTCGGACTACACGATGGCCCCATCTCCCGCTTTTCTCTCTGGACGTGATCGGGGGACCAGAACCGGTGCAGGTCAGCTCTCCGACAGTGTCGCTACGGGAGCGGCGCGAACGAGCGTTCACCAAGGTACAAAGCTACTGATGCACCGTCGTCCACCGTCGTCGATGCCTACGTCCGCGGCGCCGCGTGCACGTCTGCGACCAGAGTCACCGCCGCGGTCTGTCGCCTCCGCCGCGCGGAGCCTGTCGAAGCCGTTGTCATCGACCTCCGCATCCCTCCTCGCGCGCGCGCCGTCCGCGGCACACGCACAGGGGCCCGCCGCGCGGAAGGTCCGCTCACACTACCGGCTATCACCTCGATCAGTCGTGCCGTCGCCGAGCAGGGACAGCACAGCTGAGGCACAGCCAACAAACGCACCAGCACCACCGAACGTGGATCCCAACACACGTGCGCGGTCAGCTGTCGAATGTCCCATAACAACGGAGACCAGTGCTGCCCGCGACACGCGACGGCCGACTACAGCACATCGCAGTGGCATGCACGCTGACACACCTCAAGGCCGTTTTGAGTCCGGCATGGCCGCGTATCGCTACTACCAAACAAAGGCACGGCAGTGCCAGCCCTCACCAGGCACGAACTGTGCGGACGGTGCGATGTCGAGGCCGCTCGCGTCGGTGTCGACTCTGACGCGCTCCGTCGAAGACACGGACGACGAGAAGGAAGGCAGCGTGCTCGGCGGGTGTGACACCGGACATCACAGCCGTCCCCTGCGAACGACATTTACCGCCACTACCACAGCTCAGGTGCTTCGCTTCAGTAGCGACGACGAGGACGCGACTGCGGTGCTGGAGTCCGGGCCGGCCAGCACCGTTGCTGCCAATAATCACTCCCGCCCCGAAGCGAGCCAGACCATCACACGCGCACTGATGTTCTCACAATCGGAGCGGACCCCCCACTCCTCGAGCCTTGTCCGCGGTGCTTGCGATGATCTCTCCGCACAAGCACAAAAGCAACGTGAAGAGGCCGAGTACGCCGCTCGCCGCCGAGTGCGGTCGTTTGAAGACAAGTACCACTCACCTCGCCTGCATCCGACAGCGACGCCGCTGCTTGATGCTTTACTAAGCCAGGTCGGTGCCGACTATTTCCAGGCGCGACCACCACCTCTGCTCGTGCGCAATGAGCACCGCGTGCCCAGTGCTGCGGCTGCGTCGGTGCAGCAGAAAGAGGAGAGGCCTGGTGCGACCGAACTCGGCGAGATCGCACCGCGGGAGGGCTACGTTGAGCTATCAGCGTGGCTGCAGCTGAGGGAGACCCGCTTAGGCGCCGCGAATAGCGACAGTGCGGTGCTAGTGGAGTCAGACGCGAGGAAAGCGCGCCTGCCACCGCCGGTCCAGGCCAACACATGTACCAATTGCGACAAGACCTGTTCATCAGATGGCAAAAAGGGAGGCGCTGCGGATGAGAGTGCGGCGGAGGCCGCTCGCACACGTGGTGTTCGTGTGCATGTAGATCGTGTACTGACGGCGCTCGCCCGCTCCCACGAGACCCACGTGGGTCCAGGCCATCGCATCGCAGCGGAGCACACACCGACCTCGCGACCTTGCTCCGCACGACGCGCGCCACGCCGACGCCGTGGTCGCCCGCACCGCGAGCTCGGCGCCTCACCAGCATCCTCGTCACGCTCATCGTCGTGCTCCTTTTCCTCCACCCCAAGTTCCCTCTCTGAGCCTGACAGTGGCGAGGACACCGAGGGCCCTGAGGCGCTCGCGGCCAGCGGCGTGAAGACGTGCGATGCCGGTGCTGCGGGCGACAGTGCGCGGTCTGCCATAGCGCGTGGTGTGAAGGCGCGCGTACCGCTACCGCAGCGCCTCGCCCAGTGCCTACGCGGGCACGCCCCGCTTGCTGCGTGTGTCGCCCGCACGGCACGACTCGTCGTCTACTCTCTCATGCGCACGCTTCCGGCGGCGCTGTACGTTGGCGACCCTGCCGACTTCTCCACGTTGGAGGCGTTGGGGAAGGACGGTTTGACGTCGCTGTTGCGGCGCATCGAACAGGCCACGCCACACTCGTGCCTTCAGCGCGCGCAGCAACGAATACTGGATTTTGTGCACCGCGGTGGCCCCGCATCGAGGCACCTGTCGTCGGAGACTGTCTGGGCACTCTGCCGCACAGAGTGGGAATCGCTGAGCGCGTCGGCGTCACAGTATATCCCCGTGCTGTGCTCCCCGGAGGCGCTCACGTGGCTGCTTCTACCTGACGGCCTATGTGCATTGTCCAACCGCACCAGCGTTACGACTCTCGGCGTGGGCCGCGTGGCCGGTGAGGAGAGTCACGACTCGCACCGGAGTCACCCGCAGCAGGAGTGCAGATCCATCGTACGCGATGACCCCGTGTGCCGCGTGCTGTGGCTTCTCCTGGGATGTCGCTCATCGGCCTGCGCGGCGCTCGCCACCGTGCTTGAAGACACGTACGTACACGCCTCAACTTCCGCTGTGCAGGCGCGTGCGCGTCTCTCCTCTGGCACTCCGCTTCCCAGCGTACCGAGCACGGCGACGAACGACAACGCTGGGGACGGTGTTGCTGATACACGGACGCAGCACTGGCTTATGCAACAGGACGTCGCCGAGCTCGTCCAGTGGCTGCGCGCGGCCGCCGAGGAAGGCGGCCACTTGACCGACTCCTCGCGTCACCGCGCGCTGCATGTCTTCTACGCCTCTCTCGGTCGCACAGGGGCCCGCGACACAGCCCCATCGTCGCGCGATCTACGCGACCTCATTTTCGCCCCGTGTTCTTTTCTCACGTTGGCAGCTGCTATTCTTCTGCACGTCAGTGATGCGCCGGCTCAAGTGACGGGTGGGCCTACCACAACGACCACCTCCACGACGGACGCCAACGCACCGCCCGGTCGGCCACGATGCTTACATCCGCACTTGGTTGATTCACACGGCGGCTATGGGCAGGCCCCCTTCACGGGCGAGGTGCGGCAGTACATGCGTGAGAAAGAGGACTTGGTCCGCCGTCTCCTAGACATTGCCTCCACGAATACGGACGGACTCGCACGCGACCGCCAGTGCCAACAGCACGAAACAGACATCGATAGCTCCTGTGACCCCAATCACGCGACAACAAAACACACCGACGCAGACCGGAGCAACGCGGTGGACAACACAAGCACGGAGGGTCTGTCGTCATTGAATGCTTCTCATGCGTTCAGTGCGAGCGACGCGATGAGCAACGTTAGTGGCGGCCCGCACGACGCGCGATCGTGTGAGGCCGATCGTCAAGCACACTACGCCTACCTACACGCCGCGCTGCAGCCCTCCTTTGCGTATCTGCCCCTCGAGGGCGTACATCACCTTCTGTCGTGTAGCGTCGCCGCGAAAGCCAAGGTACCCCTTGAGTGGGCGGTGGAGGACGTCGGTCCCGCGGAACTCGCGCTGTTGCTGGACTTGATGCACAGCTTCTCGCACCTGTCCATGTCCCTCTCGTCGAGTCGGAAAGCCGCGCTCTATGATGCCGTGCCGGTGAAGAAGCCCCAGGGGCGCGCGAAACCGCCGTGCCGACGAGCGCCACGTGTCGAGAACAAGGACACGCTACCTCCCGTGAGCGTACCGCCAACAACAGAGGAGGAGGATGCCGAAGCGGTCGACACGTTTTTCTTCGAGTTTCACCGCCAGACGCTGCTGAAGTGGTGTGCGGTCGTGTGCAGTGAGGCGGCGACAGATTACGCGATGGAGCTCGTTGGACCTGGTCTCGCGGGCTTCTCCTTCGCCACCTACGATACCACGACAGAGCTATCTGACAGTCAGTGCGATGCCATCATGGCATCGCCACTCGCCGCTCTCACCCTGCCCAGCACTCTGATCTTACCTGACAGTCGACATCTGGCATCCATAGTGCTGGAGCGCTGCCGCCGTGTGGTGCTGGAGGCCGTTGTGCAGCTCAAAGGTGAAGTCATGTTCTTACTCACGGGTGTAGATAGCCGTGATAGGCTTCTAGCCGTCCATCGCGCTACGCTTCTTGGCGTCCAGCGAGCCGTCGACGCGCGGCGACAGCAGTTATGGATGCGACGAAAGCACCGCCAGACGGCAGTAAACTCAAGATCCCCCGCGAGAGGCGCGGCACGGACGGCGAAACATCCAGCAGCGGACCGAGACGACGCCCAGGGTGAGGTGAAGTCACCTTCCGCGTCCACGACGGTGAGCGTGCACACGGCAGCACCGCTGGCTTTGTCTATCAATGATGACGTGGACGACACGAACCATGGAAGCGATGAGGACGGGTCTCAAGCGTCGAGCTCCCTGTGGGCGCTGGACGCCGCACGCGCTGCGCTCTCTGCAGCCGTGAAGAAGAGTGCGGCGCACGTTCTCGAGCGCACTTTCTTAGCCTCCCCGCTGTATTCGCGCGACGGCACACACGTGGTCGCGTCGGTGGCGGACATCATCTCGCCATCCTCACTGCCTGACAAGCTCAGTCACAGCCGTACGCACATCGTACCCCATCTGACGCCGTCCTCTCCCACCTCTGCCAACGGAAGGAGACCGCCGGGGGCCAGGGGGCGGGGTGAGGCGGCGTCCGAGGCAGACGAGCGCAACGACGTGCCGTGCCAGCGAACACCTGTGCGACACGGTGCGGACTCCCACCGACCACGTGCTCTGACGCCAGGGCAATCACCGTTATCGGTGAATAAGAGTACCACCACACTGCGCGCGCCGTCGCCTCCGCATGAACTTGCCGTTGTGGTGCCGTCCTCACCGTACGCACGGCCGACTTCGCGCCGCCATCGCACATCATTGTCTGCGCTCTCTTCGTCCTCTCCTTCTACCGTGGGCGGCGCCCTCGATGCATCGTTTCCGGATGATCTGCGTCTCGACGCTGTCTACGAGCTCATGTACGCGATGGAGAAGGCCCGCCTCGTCAGCAACAGCGAGAACAAGCTCTTCAATGGCGAACTGGCAGGCACGCAAGGCGCGGGCGGTGATTTCAATCCCCTCGGACCGCAGTGGCGCCGTGCCACACCCGCTTCGACCAAGAACGCCTCCTCCATCATGCCGTTATTTCCGAAGAGCACCGTCACCCGCGCAACCGTGTCAAATGCAGCGGCTGTCCCCGCTGTGCGAGTGGCCAAGGTGATAGCACGCGCCGCAGATCGCGCGCCGACGTCGGACGCGCTTCGGCCCTCTTCCTCCCCTTCAAGAGGACGGCTCGCCTCGCGCCCGACCTCCAACGGGCTGATTGCGGAAAACTCACGGCCATCAACGGGCCGGGGTGGCCGCGACGATGGGACCAGTGAGGCCGCTTTACCGCCGCACCCCAGTCAGAGCAAGAGGGCGACGCTCACAGTGTCCAATGAGGCGCTCTCGCACGCTGCTGATGTGCAGCCGGTTGGTCCGAGTTACGGCGCTGATGAAGCCGTGCTGGCTGCGATCCGCGGTGATGTCAACTCACCATGCCCGTGCTCCTCTTGGTTCGAACTCGGCAAAGGGCACGTGGAGAACTTGCGGCTGGCGGCGCAGCACCGACGCCCCGACACCGATCACATGTTTGACCTGAACAGTGTTTCCCCCCTTGTTGCGCTGACCACGTGCGTGCTACCGACGCCAACACTGGCGCCTCCGTCGACGCCTAGATCCCCCTCGCAGCGCCAGACTACCTTGACAAACGGTGTCTCAAGTCAACGCACAGTCTGTGCTGAGCAGGTCTCGTCTGTGACGGAGGCGGGGGCGGAGGGTGTGCCCACGAAGCAGTCGCACGCGAGCCCTGCCGCGACCTCCGCGTCCGCACCGCGCCGATCACGTCCGTTGTCACGCACCACCGCCTCATGCGTTCCCGCCATCCGCCACAACCCGTTCTTGGTGCGGCCAGCGACTTCACCAGGTGCGATGCACCCACCGTCGGCACCGCGAGGTGCGTCTCCGATATCAGCCGGTCGTCAACTTGTGACCAGTGTACGCAGTCGCCTCAGCGTTCCTCAACAAGGCGTCCCTTCTCATCGCATTGGATCAGGCGCAGCATTTGCACCGACACAGCGTCCAGGTGTGCGCGCGGACGCGGGTGAGCACAGCCCATTCTCGCGACCCGCTACAAGTGACCGGCTGCTGATCTCGGCGAGTGGGAGTCGATGGCCGTCTCCGTCGAGGGGGCGTATGGGCACACTAGGGACTGCCGCTATGGCGCCGGTGAACACGCGATCACAAGGCACACGCGTCTCGATGCGCGAGCGTTTGGGGTTCCGCGTTGGCGAGCATCTGATGCCGTGGACATCTTGAAAAGTAAAAAGAAACGAACTGAAGTGAACAGGCAGGAGGCAGACGGGGAGTTAGGAAGGTGGAGCTGACGTCCCCTCTAATCGCGATGAGATCACGAGAGGAGGAAGCTGATCACCCCCCTCCGCGGCCCTCTCTTTTGATTCGTTTGTTTTCTTTGTTTGGACGCTGCTCTTGCATGGCGTTGTTCACACACACACACCCCATACCTATACTCTCATGTCGTCGCATATCGTGGAGCTGATCGTCCCAGCACAATGCGGGGACTGTCTTTCGTCTTTTCGAATCTTTTTTTTTTTTGGTTTCAATGTTTGGCCCACGCCGCCGAATTATTGCTGTCTTTCTTTTCTCCTATTGATCCCGCGATCACCACGACACCAAAATCCTCTCTCTCTCTCTCTAAAAAAAAAAGGACGAATACACTTCCACAGGTGAACGAAAACAAATGCGAACGCGCGACGAGAGCACCATGGATGACGGCGAACTATCCACTGGCGGTGCACACATTCGGCAGCTATCCCCTCACCATCTGGCATGGCTCTTCCCCCTAGCGACCGCCTTGGCTGTTCTCGTCTCTTTTATTTCATCTCCCCGATCCATCGCTCCTCCTCAAAACCTTGCATGATCACACAAACGCGAAAAAAAAGAAAGAAAAAAGCCAAAACGCAGGTTCACCGAAGCGTCACACAAACACGTTGAGGCCTCACACAGTTTCTTTTCTCTCCTTTCTCTCATCTCGACGTTGAGCCCCCTGCCATGCCTCCCTCTCAGGTTCGCAAGGAGGAAGCTGAGCTGCGTAAGATCGCCAAGCAGGCGCGTGACACACGGAAGCAGGTGAAGGCCCGTGAGAAGAAGCAGCAGCTACGCCGCCTCACCAAGGGCGATGCGGACAGCCACAACACGGAGACCACAACCGCGACGTCAGCCCCACGCAAGCGGCAGGCGGCGCTGATCTTACCGGATGAAATTACCGAGCTCCGCACTCGTCTTGGCCTCGCTAGCAGCACGAGCAGCCCCACGGCTGCGGACAAGAGTAAGAAGACATCACCGAAGAAGGGTGCGGCAGGAGCAAAGAAGAAGGCGGCTGCGGTCTCCGCCGAGGCGGTGGCGGCAGCAGGCCCGAGCCCGCAGGCGATCCCAGAGCCTCCGTACCATCTGGAGGTGCACTTCCGCCGGAAGGAGCTTCAGGTCGACGTCACGCTCCACAAAATCCCCGAGTCGAAAATTGACGTTTCGGAGACCAACGCGCATCAGCTCGTGGTGGACACGACGAAGCACACGAAGCGGTGGCGTCTGGTCCTGCCGTGCCCGGAAGGGGTGACGGTGGACAGCGAGGCGGGTACCTATGAGCTTGAGAATGGCGTGTTGCGCTGCCGCATGCCGCTGGTTGGCGATGTGCCTTCTCACCTGCAGGAGAAGTGGGATGCGGTGGTTGAGAAGATGCGCGATCAGCGTGCGATGCGCTTCCGTGTCACACAGGATGGCGCGCTGACCGTTCGCACGCGTCGGGCTTTGTTGAAGAAAGACGGCGATGTACCAGCCCCCGCGCCCGCTAAGAAGGCGGCGGAAGAGACGGAGCCGGAAGCAGACGGCAAGGCGAAGACCTCTGCGACGAACCAGCCCAAGAAGAGCGCACAGAAACGCGGCCGTCCGCAGGACGAGGCGGAGGCGGAAAGCAAGCCAGCCGCCAAGCCAGCCCCTCAAGGCAAGGGGAAGAGTGGTGCGGCGGCCGCCGCGCCCGCAGACAAGCGCGCCAAGACGGAGACCACGCCCAGCAGCGCGGCGAAGGCGCCGACGCCGAAGGATCCCAAAGCGGCGAAGAAAGCAGACGTTTTCAAGCAGGAGCACGCGCGTGCGATGGAAATCGCCAAAGCGGCTGGTGTGCAGTCGAAGGCGAGCATCCGCGAGCGTGTGCAGCAGGCTCTCGTTGTTCAGAAGAAGCGTCAGGCGAAGATGGACACACGCGATGTCCGCAAGGCGCAGAAGCTCGAGCGCCGTCAGAACTCCTTCGCCAAGGTACTCAAGCAGCAGAAGGAGCAGCTGCTCGCCCAGGCCGCCCTTGTCGAGTCGGCGAAGCCCAAACCTGCGGCAGCCAAGAAGGACAACGGCAAGTCTGTCTCTTTCGCTGGCTGATGACGAACGCATTGACATCAAGACGTACATGTGTGTGTGTATGTATGTGAAACGCGAACCATTTTTGTTTTCCGACATGGTACACGCACGTGACAGTCGCTAAGCTCAGCAACCCATCATATAAAGCCGCGTTTAAGTACGGAGGTCTTTTCCCCCCTCTCTCTCTCTCCTCCCGACGTGATGGAACACATTAAGCAAGCACACGCTCGTTTTTGAATGCACACGCGAGGACAAAGAGGGAACAGACGCACCGGTCTTCTTCTTGTTCCTCTTCGGTGTTCTCGCTTTGTGCTTCCTCCGTTTCTTTTTCTTTGTCGCGATTAACTAACAATTCAAGAACAAAAAAAAAAGTACACACACACACAAAAAAAAAAAAAGCAGTGTCGTTTGCTTTTTCTGCTTCTAAGATAAGAATCATAACAACAATAACGACAACACACACACACATACACACATACACACAGGGGCTAACTGGAGCTGTGCGTTCGCGTGAGCCGTGTATCAGCGATCGGTGTCAGCTCATCCGATGAGCGAGGCGCGAAGAGCGAATAGCGCATACACACACGGGTGTGCTATCCCATCTTTGCGCGTGCTGCTGCCTCGAACTGTTCGACACAAGACGATGCAAAAACCAACAGCAAACAGTCTACCGGCCTCTTGCTCTCCCCGTAAAAAAACAACAACAACAACTAAAGAAGAAGAAGAAAACAGTGTACGACTCCGTCACTCTCTCTTCTTACTGGTTGTGACGCGCACGCTGCAAAGGGCCGCTGCCGATCGCGCTGCCTTGGCTGCAGCGCTCTGTCTCCTTCCTTTTCAAGTTCACACGTCACTCGCCGTTCCGTCATCTACTTTTCCTTTAATTACGCATATTTCGCTTTCTTCCACTGCGTTTGACACACGCTATCCGTCGAGCTGCGATCCATTCTCCCCCCCCAAAGAGTGAAGACGTGACGAGCTAGACACTACACAAACGCACATCGCACCGGCTACACGTTTTCGACACACACCGAAATGCCACCGAAGAGGGGCCGCTACGTGGCGCACGACACCGCCCAGGTTGCACAGGATGCTAGCGCCACAGCCAGACTTGTCTCTCTCACCGCCTCCATCCTAGACACCACCGCATCGGCACCAACGATGGAAGTCCCCACGCCTTCTCCTTCGGAGGAGTTGACCGCGCCGCCCTCCTTCACTGTACCTCGTGCTCTGCAGGCGCGTCTCGCTGCCCTGAAGCAGCCGGCCGCACACGCGCGTCTGCCGGCAGAGGAGGTAGAGATGGAGACGGCGCCAACACGTGCCGGCACACATCGCACGGCGAAGCGTCCTCGCGCGGCGCAAGCGAAAGCGGAAGACGAAGAGGAAGACGGAGCTACCTCTGTCGTGACGTCTCGGAGAACGACGGCGGCTACGAATGCGAAACCGCTGATCCTTTCCCGCCGCTGGCGCTCACAATTGGCCCCAGCCACACGCACATCTACCGCAGTCACACACGGCGACCCGAGCACAGCTGGCGAATTCTTCTCCAACAGCGGCGATGACGTCATTCGATTCGACAGTCGTCCCGCCGGGGCGGTGTCTTCCCTCTCACAAGCGTCTTCCTCCGATGGTGAGTCCGGCGTGTCCTCGTCATCGAACAGCGAGGCGGGCGAGGACGAACGTAAGGAAGAAACGGCACAGGAGCGTCATCGCCGCAAGCAGCGCGATGAGCGTCGCCGACGGCTTTTCGACCGACACGTTGAGGACTACGAGGAAGGCGCACTCCGCGCTCAGGAAGCGGCACTGCGTGACCAGCTCGAGGATGAGGACGACGACGACGAGGCCACTGATGTTGACAGTGCGCACTACGGCGAGGAGGCGGAAGAGGAAGAGGAAGTGGAAGAGGGTAGCACAGACGAGCCAGACGATATGGCTGCGAAGTCGGATGTCCACTCGATTCTACGCCAGCGCGCACAGGGTGCGGGGCCTCAGCGCTTCGGCTCACTCTACTTCTCGAACTACATTGATGAGTCGTCCGTGGCGGCCTCCTTGTCGCGTGCGCGACGGCAAACCGCTGACGGCGAAGCGGCGGACGAGGCGGGTGGCGAGGACGGTGCTGTGTTCCCGTGCTACCACACACTCATCGGCGTCAATGATCCCGTGACGATTCAAGGTCCGTGCGGCGTGGTGGGCCTTGGTCTGGGAGAGGCTTCTGTGGGAGGGTACTACGTGGGTCACAAGCAGTTAGGACTGTGGAACCCGCTCCAGAAGGCTGTCGTCACTCCGGTACGACCGCTCAAGTCGAAAGCGGCGCAGCGCAGCGAGACCACACGGTGGGGGCGTGGCCGCGCGTACAAGCTGAACGCCGACGGGGCGTGCGTGGATGGTGCGGATGATACGGTCAAGGGGACCTGCTTGACCCCCGTCGATGCGAAGCGCTGGAAAAAGGAGAAGGAAGCAGGGCAATCGCCCTCCCAGCCGCCACAAGAAGCCGGGGAGGCGGCAGAGGAGGACGACGAGGACATGATCATCAACATGGATCTAAGCGACGTGGAGGCTCTCTTTGGCGTGATGGACTGGGCGTGGGTAGAAAAGGAAGTGGCGTACTGGAAGACGTACTTCGCGACACGCCGCATGCCCTCAACCGTGCTGCTCGTTGTTCGTCCATATGAGCCTGGCCGCACCTTCCTGCGTCGCCACTATCTGCAGGCGCGGCGAACACGTATGTCGTCCTTCCTAGAGCAGGCAGAGGCGGCTGAGAAGTCGCGCTACGGGACGCACAACCAAAGCGATGCCTTCGTTGAGATTCCATCGTTTGTCGCCAAGACGGCTGCGCAGCAGATCGATGTCGCACTGCTGCCCGAAGTGATGCCAGCGATCGTGTCACGTGGCAGCGGGTCTGTTGTGGTTATCGGCTCTGCGAACATTGGCAAATCGACGCTGTGCCGTTTTCTGTGTAACGGTTTCCTATCGCAGCATGGTGTGTGCTACTGGCTCGACATGGACCTCGGACAGCCCGAGTTTGGCGTGCCAGGACAACTCTCTCTGTACTGTGTGCGCCAGCCTCTGTTTCGCAGCGGCGATGAGCTACACTGCGCGGAGCTGGTCCAGGCACTATTTCTCGGCAGTTCCACTGTGCGGTGCCCGGCGTCGATGGCCAATGCGATCGCGGCAATGTGTGCGCTGGTGGAACAGGTACAGCGGGAGCACCCCGTTGTCGTGAACACCCACGGGTGGGTTTTGCAAACCGGGCGGCGCACGACGACGGAAGTGATCCAACGCCTTCGCCCCCGTCACGTCATCCATCTCCTCAAACCCAAAGAGATCGCGTGGGCACGGGAGACCGAGGCGCTGATGAGTCCTGTCAATGGCCTCAACGCGCACGTGTTGTCGAATCGCTTCCGCGCTCGACTGTACACATGGCCATCGGCGACGGGCGCCGGACAGAGCAGCACAAAGGAAAAGAAGCGCACATCGAAGCACGCTTCACCGACGCACAGGGAAGACGGCACGCTAGTGGGCGTGCTCGGTCGCCTGCCCTACCCGCTCGTAGACAAGGATCGTCCGAAGAGCGGCGGTGGCAGCCGGCCGCACCAATCGCCCAGTCCACACACGCGCGTCTGGGACGGCGAAGTGCACACGGTCTTTGTCGAACGCAGCACCAGTGCGGCTGAGCGACAGGCACTTGCAAAGGAGAAGGGCAGTCGCGGCCGGCAGGCGCGTTGGCACGGCTACTTTGTGCCCGTGTTGCGGACCTATCAGGAAGAACAAGACGCCGAACCGAGCCAGAGTGAGGAGGCGGGCGACGAGCCGCCACGTTGCCGCCCTTTTGGCACCAACCATCACCACCACCCCCTCGCGGACCAGCTACGCGGCAAGCTCCAGCACTCACCACACACCACACGCCTGCGCGCACCGCTCTCAACGCTGCGAGGATTGGTTATCGCCGAGCTTGATGAACGCGTGACGTCGCTTCCCCTGCGCCACGTGGCCGCTCTTCTCGAGCGTGGCGTTGTTGCTGTTCAGTTCTACTGCCCCACCGCACCTCCCTCGTCGTCCTCTCCGTCGATTGTTGAGCTTTCCGACGACGGCAGCGTGTCGGTGCGCGTGTCGAGTTTGACTGCGCTCACCACCGGCTTTCCGGTCTCATGCTACGCCGTTGTCGAGAGCACAGAGGACGCGTGGCATACCTGGGAAACGGCTCTCGCAGAGGCGCGAGGCGATGGGGATGGTCCGAGGGCAGAGGAGGGTCCGGTGCTGACGCTGCACATCCCCCTCGCACCTGCCGCTGTTCGCGCGCTCTTAGCTCAGTGTGCGGACGCGCACGGTGGCCTAGTGATCGCGTACAGCGCGCAGCTCCGCGAGGACACTGCGTTCTTGGAGGAGTACGCCTAAAACAACAAGAACAACAACCTCTGAGTTCTCAACAACAGAATACACACACACACACACACACGACTAATTCACCTTTAATGATGAACGCTATAGCCAACGCCTAACAAAGCTATTAAATGCTGACAAAAAGAACACATAAACACAACCAAAATGCAGCCGTATCATCACCACGTTGATGGGAGAGGCACGCACTGATTCCTAGTGGTACTCTTTTGACCAAATGGAGGTGAGGGAGAGCGAGAGCTTTTCTTTCGTATCCTTCCCTCTGACCTTGAAGTGTAGGACCCTTTCTCTCTCTTCTCTCATTCATTGTATCAGGCGAGGATGAAGACCATCGTGTGGACTGTCCGAAAAGAAGAGGTGGGTACATAGCCCACGTCAGATGAGAGACCCACGCGGCATCCTTAGTTTTTCTCAACTTCTCCCATCTATCGTCCCCCCCGCCCCCCACGCCTCCTCACTCTCTGTGTTCGAACCTAATGCAGTCACGACCTTTCCCTCCTCTCGCACTATCACTGCGAGCGAAACTTGAGGAACTGAAGAGGAACAAGGAAACACCGTACAAGCGAAGCTTTTCCTCTCCCACTTGACAGATCGAGGAAATCTCTCCCTCTCTTTTTTTTGTCTCGATCGACACGCGCGTTTTGGTACTGCATACACGTATATACACCGGGAAGAACATTTCAAAGGAAAAGCAAGAACGACGTGGACGAGAATTCGACGCTGGAAGCTTCGTGACACAATGGCTGTTGTTTCAAGAAGGCGCCGGCACATGATGTCGATGACCAGTGTCTTGCTTATTGTGGTTCTTCTTTGCATGGCTACTCATCATGTACACGCAACACTGTCGTCGTCGTCAGCCTCGCCTTCATCTGTGGACACATCAGTCCCGTCACAACCCACACGCGGTACCGCGGATGGCACGGCGGCGCACTCCGCATCGGGAACTCCTCCAGTACTGCATCAAGATCCCCACACCGAGGCACACCATCGACTAAAGCTCCAGTTTGAGGAAGAACAGTGGCAGCGACTCGAGCAGCAGACACAGGCGCGCCACAACGCACAGACGGCGGTGGCCACCGTGGGCGACGTCATGGCCAAGCTGGCGGAAATGGGAAGCATCGTCGCGACAGATGAAGCCGATCGCGCATCAAGCGCGTCTTCTCACCAGGGTGTTACCGCGGATGTGAGCGACGACACCGGTTGGCCAGGATGGCGCACGACGCCGGCCTCACCGCTCGAGCAGTCCGCACACTACTATCACGCCATGGAGGCTCTGTATGGTCAAGGGAACGTCAGCCTCTTCGCGGAGAGACTCCGTGACGGCGTGCAGGAGACTGGCCACGGCCGCATGCACTACCTCCTCGGGGTGCTGTACTCGAACGGTGTCGCTGTCCCGCACAGCGAGTCAACGGCCGTGCTACACTTCACATTCGCAGCACTTCAAGGCGTGCCCGAGGCGCACCTGGCGCTCGCCCATCGTTTGGAGACGGCGGGGCTTGATCCTTCGGCTGGCCTAAAAGAGCGGTGCCTGGCCGCACTACCGCACTACCGTGAGGCGGCGGACGCTGTTGCGATGACCTACGATGGTAGCATGAGTGTGGAGGCCCTGATGACACCTTCCGCCGCGACCGATGGTGCCCATCCCGCTGACATCCTCCAAGACGCACATGGCGTGAGTTTGGTGGAGGGTAGTACACCACGCGCGGAGGCCCTGCGGCGCATGCAGCGTGAACAGTTGTCGCTGGTTCAGCTCATTGTCCGTTCCGACGATGGCGACGCCCACGCGAGTCTGATGCTCGGTCTCCATCACGCGAAAGACGGTGCCGCCAGCCGCCGAAATTGGCAGTTGGCCGAGCGTTACTTCCTCAAGGCGATTGATCAGTCCCCAAGCTTCATTGAGCTTTACCTCCGAAAAGTCACCGCGGCATCTGCGGAGGCCAGGCTCTCACTGGACACGTACCTGACCCCTGTGGAGGTCGATCTCCACGACTACATGCTTGGCGAGATCAGGGCAGGTAAGTTCGCCGCCATGTACGGCATGAATCCACCACTGACCGCCGGCGCCACGCCAGGTTCATCATGGACGTCAAGACGCGGGACAAAGGCGACCCCCGGGAAAAAGACCGCGTCTGGCAAGAAGGTGAGTGCGAGTGGGGAGCCTCTGCCGGAACCCAACAGTGACCAAGTGGTCAAAGCGATTGGCGTCGCCGCACACGCGTACGGCTTTCTTGGACGTTTGTACGCCACCGGGGATGTGACCGCCAACATCCCACTCACGCGCGACTTTGCAAAGGCCCTCACGTTTTACCGTCGCGGCATCGCTCTCCAGGACTGCGCCTCACTCAACGGCATCGGCTATTTACACGCGCTCGGCTTCCTCCACGAGGGCCGCACTGCTGAAGAGCAGGCCGCCTTTGACGCGGCGTATGCGGCTTCTTCCGGCACAGGTGTCGCCACCGCCGCCGCCACCGCCACGAGTCGCACGCCGCCGACGCCACCGCCGCGCGTCGGCTCGGACTTCCAGTCGGCAACAGATTACTTCCGCGTGGGTACGTCGCACGGCGCGTGTGCGATCAGCGCGTACAACATGGGTGTCATGATGCTGCACGGGCTCGACAACACGACGGCGCGGCGCGCCAAGCCGGAGGATAGGGCCCAGGCCGCGCGCAAGGCGAGAGGTAATCCGTTCGTAAGCCATATGGCAGAAGATGGTCTTTTTATCCCTTCGCAAATGGTGGTGGAGCAGGCGAAGAACTTGTTCGTGGAGGCCGCTGCTCACGGTAGTGTCTTGGCTCTCTGGCAGCTGGGGCGCCTCGCGGAGAGAGAGGGCGATTGCCGTGCGGCCACAGCCTTCTTCCGTCGCGTCGCCGCTTATGGAAGCTGGCTGCACGGCGATGGCACGAGCGCGCCGTGGTCATTCGCTCTCACGGAGGACTGGCGCGACACGATGCTACAGGAGAGGCGCGCACCGTCCACGACAGCCGAGACGCCTGCCGCCGCAGAGGCCACGACCGAGGTGAGCGCGATGGCACCGCAATACGGCAGCAGCGTGGCGCGTCGTCAGCAACTGCAACAGGAGCAGCACGCGCGCCTCGTCGCCTATCACCAAGCCGCTCAGTCGGCGACGGGCAGGGACAGAGAGGCGTTCCTGCGTACACTGCGACAGCACGCGACCGGACACGGCAGCCACAGCCACGATAGCGAGGCGGTACCGGGCTCCTCGTCGCCCGCGCACGCAAGGCCCAAGACGGCACAGACTGGTGCGGCACCGTCTTCTTATGCTTCTTCCTCTGCCTCAGTCAACCCTAGTGCCGGCTGGAGCAGTCGACTTGTGTCGAAAGCGATGCGTCTCGTGCTGGGATGGCGTCGCGGCTGGCAACACAGGGCCACCAACGAGGCCGGTAGTGCGGGCGACCCGCCGCTGACGAGGGCGGACGCGCTTCCCTCGGAACCAGTGGTGACGGACCCGCACGCGCCGTCCTCGCCGGGTGCGCTTCCCGCGCACAGCGAATCGACATCACTCTCGAGCGTCGCTCGTCCTGCGAGCTCACCGATCGTCGCTCTGATCGAAGGGCTGGCCCTTGTCGAGACGGGCTTCGTGGATTTCTACGCAGCCTGGCGCGCGGTGGAGGTGCTTGAGGAGGGTCTTCAGGTGCCCGAGGACATCTACGCCGCGCTCTACACCACGACACCTAAAAAGATGGACGACGATGCCGATGCCGACCTTGAGCGCCTTCGTCAGCACTACGAAGCTGGCACCGCTCAGCTCATACATGATGGCTGGATCGACCGCACAGACCCGCGCTTCAGTGCGAGCGACACGCTGCCCACAGCCGCGACTGCCTTGCTGGAAGGCGAAACGGTTCTTCTGCAGTGGCGTGCGCCGTACACGTGGTCGTCCTCGACGTCCGCAAGCGCCTCCACAACGATCAAGAGACCTACTGCGCACCGCCTCCTCTCTCAGCGAGAGGCGAAGAAGCTCCTCCTGCACAGCCTCCTACAGCGTTATGTGAGCTCGGCGTCGAGTCGTATGTCTCGCGAAAAAGAGTACATCCCTTCGGCGGCGCATGTGGACGGCCCCTCCGACAGGAATGCGGCGCACGTCCGCGCCGAGCAACTCCTCCACGCGCACCCTCCTGTCGTGCCACGTCTGGGACAAGCGCTGCCAACGGCCCTCAACCGCCTCGGCGACTTCTACTACTACGGCGAGTCCGCACTGCTTGGCGTCGATGTGGCTATGGCGCTGCAGTACTACCGCGCTGCCTCCGCCCAGGGCCACGCGCAGGCCACATTCAACGCTGGTATGATGCTCCAACTTGGACTCGGCAACCGCGTGGCAGACGGCGAGGCGCGGCGCGAGGGCCTCCGGGACGTGTCTTCGCCGTTCTCTTCCACAATTGCCGTGTCACCGCGTGAGGCGACCGCTCTTGTTCAGGCGCACCCACTCACACGTGCCTTGTCCGTCCTGCCGTCGTTGCCATGGATCGGGGCGCGCTGCTTCGGTTGGGTGACGCGCCTTGAGGAAGCGGTGACACACCTTCTCACTGTGCCGCCGGAACTTGTCCTTCTCCAGGCAGAGGCGCGCCACGGACGCGAGAGGACCTCGGCGATGGCGAGCTGGCTCGACTCCAACGACTACCTCTTTATGCACGTCCTCCACATCTTCTACAAAAATCCCGCCGTTGCGGAACGCTGCGACTTACACTTGGCGAAGCGCTATTACGACACGACACACACGCTCAACCCGCCCGCTCGCTGGGCCGCGCGGGTGATGCTGTGGACACTGCGTTGGCAGAGCTGGTGGCTCGATCTCCCGTATGAAGACGCCCCTGCTGTGCGTACACGAGACCCAAGCACAGCGACAGCGTCGAGAGAGCCGGGAATGACACCACCGAAACACCAAGGGGCCGAGACCGCAAAGGAGGCGGCGAAAAGGTCGAAGCCCACGACATCGTCCACGGCCAAGAACACAGCGCCGCACACGCCCACACAACCCGCGAAGTCAACCACGCCTGCGCCGACGCACAAGAATACGAATGGAGAGGCGCATCGCGCGTCAGTGCGTGCCACGCTCTCGTGGCTTTGGGCTCGCACGCCATCATATCGTGCGGTGGAGAACGTGGTGCTGGGTGGTGCGGTTATCACCATGTGCGGCGCACTGTATCTCATCTTTGCTTAACCGTGATGGCGTCAGAAGCCCTGTTTTGTGCACGTGCCTCGCGTAGCCCGTCGTACATCGCAGATTGACGCTCCGTTTTGTTCTTGTCCACATGGGCTTTGTCTTCTCTCTCTCGTCGCTGCGCGATCAGTTCGCACTCGCCAGCGATATATCATTGGTACTCTTCTTTGTTTCTGCGTTTGGGTTCCATTGGGCTTATTTCTTTCTTTGGTATATTAATCGCCTTCTTTATTCTCCCACTCTTTCGTTGCAAACATCAACACAACACAACACAACACAACACAACACACACACACACACACACACACACACACGCTATCGACACACGCACTGGCAGCGGACTGATCTCCGCATCCTCTCTCTCTCTCTATCATGTAGGAAAGGCGATGTCCTCTTCACCACGCTCTCGCCCTGCTCACATGATCTCTCAAGGAAAGGTCATGGTACACAACAACAACAACCTGTCACCGTCGTGTTGTCACGAGAGAACGGCTAGACATGCGCACGCACTCACTCTCCAACGCAACCCTCCAGCTTCAATCCTACGCCTTTGCCGTCCTCACCATTACCCTCACAAAGAAAGAAAACCACCGTTCCCTCTCTTCTCTAGTCCTTACCATCCGTATCTTTTTTTTTTCGTTTGTTTGGTTTGCGAACAAGTTCGCTTTTCTCGCTCGTCTCCCTCGCCTCGTTTTGTCGACCGTTGTCCCCTCCCACAGGAGAAGATAAACCATCAAACGAAGGCGTATTAAAAAACAAACAGACTACCAGCGTGAAGCCGGCACCCCCTTAGCCACACCCAAAACGAAACAACAACAACAACAACAGTGAGAGGTCGACAGACGCTGAAGACAAGCTCACCTTTCACATATTTGTCCTCATTTAATTCGGGCACTCGCTATCGCTCAACAATTATTTCTTTGCTTTTGTGCCTTTCTCCTGTACACAACCTACAGCGAGGCGATCAGGATGCTTCGCTTTTCACGCTCTCTCTTGTGCGCTGCTGCAGCTTCGGCAGTGAAGCGCGATGTTGAGGAGTTTGATGTGGTGATCATCGGCGGTGGCCCTTCTGGCCTCGCCGCTGCTATTCGTCTGCGTCAGCTCGCCGGCGACAAGGAGCTCCGCGTTGGTCTTGTGGAGAAGGGCAGTGAGATTGGTGCGCACATCCTCTCCGGCGCCTGCATCGAGCCCACCGCGCTCAACGAGCTTCTTCCTGAGTGGCGTGATGCGGAAAAATCGTTTCCAGTCACGTCGGTAACAAAGGACTCTTTTTATCTCCTACGCGACGCTCACAGGAGTATCAGGGTCCCTTTTATCCCGCCTTCTCTGCACAATGAGGGCAACTTCATTTCGTCTCTGGGCGGCGTCTGTAAGTTCCTGGCGGAGCAAGCCGAGGCTCTTGGCGTTGAGATCTACCCAGGCTTCGCGGCGGCCGATGTGGTGATCGATGAGAAGACCGGCGCGCTGACGGGTGTCCACTTGAATGACATGGGCGTCAATAAGGCTGGTGAGAAAACCGACCAGTACGAGCCTGGTATGTTCTTCAAGGCCAAGCAAACCATCTTCGCCGAAGGCTGCCGCGGCTCGTGCACGAAGAAGCTCGAGAAGATGTTCAAGCTGCGCGATGAAAACAACTTCCAGACCTTCGGCCTTGGCATCAAGGAGGTATGGGAAATCCCAAAGGAGAAACACGTGCCCGGCACAGTGGTGCACACAGTCGGCTGGCCTACAACCGACAAGGGCCATCAGAACACGTATGGCGGCGCCTACCTGTACCATTACGGCGATGGCCTTGTGTCCTGCGGCTACGTGGTCGGCCTCGACTACACGAACCCGACGTGCCGTCCGTACATGGAAATGCAAAAATGGAAGACGCACGACTTGATCCGCAGCCACCTGGAGGGCGGTACGCCGATCCTGTACGGTGCGCGTGCGCTTGTGGAGGGTGGCTACGTCGCGCTGCCCAAGCTGACCTTCCCTGGTGGTGTCTTGGTCGGTGACTGTGCCGGCTTTCTGAATCTGCCCAAGATCAAAGGCACACACACCGCGATGAAATCCGGCATGTTGGCGGCGGAGGCCGTCTACAGCGACGCGTTCAAGGGCGGCACGGAGAAGCGTGAGGGCGTGGAGTGCGCGAGCTACACCGATCGCTTCCGCAGCAGCTGGGTGCACAAGGAACTGTACGAGGTCCGCAACGTACGCCAGAACTTCGCCCGCAACTTCTACTTTGGCATGGCGTACGCGGGTCTCTGCACGACCCTCACCCATGGGATAGAGCCGTGGTCCCTCAAGCACCACATCCCGGACAACACGACGCTGAAGCCGCTCAAGGACGTGCAGCCCATCGAGTACCCGAAGCCCGACGGCAAACTGACGTTTGACCTTCTCACCAACCACAGCCGCAGCGGCACCGCCCACAATGCGGACCAACCGGCGCACTTGAAGCTCAAGGATCCCAAGGTGGCTGTTGACGTGAATCTGAAAACGTACGGCGGCCCGGAGGCGAAGTACTGCCCTGCAGGCGTGTACGAGTACGTCGATGGTAAGTTGGTGATTAACGCCCAGAACTGCCTTCACTGCAAGACGTGCGACATTAAGGACCCGACGCAGAACATCGACTGGTGCGTGCCGGAGGGTGGCGGCGGCCCCAACTATCAGGGTCAGATGTAAGAACGACACACACACACACACACACACACACGTTTGATGAGTTGAATTCAGAACGTACTGTGTGTGTGCGTGTGCGTGTGTGCAGGCGTTTGCGTATCGCACTCCATTCCCCAACGACGTTGCTTTTTTCAGAGATATACCGCGGAAGCTGTTTCTTTTTTGCTTGATTGGCTTTGCCCGTCTCCTTTGTTTTTCTCTTCTTTTTCTTCGTTTTCCGTCTCCTCCTGTCCTGGGAGGCCTCCTCCACCCGATTGATACACGGTCATTTTCCTTTACTCTTTGTTATTCACGTTCTCCGTTTGTTTGACAGAACACACACGAGGTGACCACACACACACACACGATACACACGTGCGCACACATACATTCCGTGGCACACACTCTCACAAGAACAAGCAAACAAACAACGCAGACGCGGTTGTGCAGCGCAGACGCCCGAGTAACGGCTGTTCGTGTTGTCTCCTCTTTCCTTTTTTTTTTTCCATCCAAATACTTGAGAGCGAGCGTTGCGTAGCTGCCAACTTTTCTTTTTGCCCCTTCGTTGTACGGGTCCCTTGTCCCTTGTCCCTTGTCCCTTGTCCTCTTGTCCGTTTCTCTTTATTGCGCCGACGAGAGTGGTCTTGACTTTTTCTTCGTTTGGGTGCCAAGGAAACTGTGCGTGTGTATACCGCCGCCTTCGGGTTTACTTCCTTCCCCATCTCCCCCTTTAGCCGACCACCACCACAACAAAGACATCGCCCTCGATGAGCACGCGTTACCTACTTACCTTCTTATCGCAAGGCCAGCCAAACCGCCCCTCCGTCAAGGGACCAGTCACGGCCCCTCCACTCCTCGCCTCTCAAGGAAACAACAAGAACAACAAAATTAGCCGCTCCATGCACTCACTCGACTGCGTAGCTGACGGTTCGTCGATGAGGCTTGACACCTTTCCCCTCCTCTTCGTTGGCGGCGATGACGTGAGAGCGACACATGTAAACCGCCAACGCTTGTGCAGCGACGTGACCATGACAGGGTCGAAGAGATGGAAGGCCCAGAACGAGGAGCGATGCGACTCTTCGGTCGGTGTGCCGCTCTCCACTACTTCCTTCTCGGCCCCCCCCATCAGGTACCCCGACAATGAGAGCGCTCATCCCTTTTAGGCGGTCCTCGTGACCCTCGACGTCCTTCTCGACACACGCACGGATGCACATCTCATCACTCACCTTCTCTTCCTTCTTGTGAAACCTACCATTTTCGTCCCGTTCATCTCATTCTCACATCATTGATCTTTGCTCGGAACTAATAATAATTGAAAAAAAAAAAAACCGAAAAAACAAAAAGAGTAGATATATATGTCGCTGAACTGCTTTTTCGGCGCACAGGTGGAGCCGAACGGCACCCCGTTCACGCCCATTATTCCCGCACAGAGCTCCCTCGTCATTACGCAGTGCGCAGTGACCTCCGTCGTACCCCCGCCAGGCAGCGCGTCCGAGCAATACGGCGCTGTCACGCTTTATGTGCAGAGCCACGACGTGCCCGCGCGCATGGCCGTGTGCACACTCGCACCGGCGCAACGCGTCACGTTTAGTCCCTTGCAGCTCGTCTTCTCCAAGAACGTCACGTTCACGCTGGTGCCGCGCCCATCGGCAGCGGGGGAGGCGACGCCCGCCTACCCGACTATCCACCTCACTGGTTATTTTGAGCACGAGGAGGACGAGGAGGACGACGAAGAGGAGGTGATGGAGTTCGCAGGTGAGGAGGACGACGATGATGATGAGGACGTGAGGGCTGCCACGCGGGCACCGCCCAGACGCCGTGCTCGCCGCGAGCGTCAGGAGCACTGATAACACCTACGACGCCTTCTCTCAAGCAAACCGAGAAGGAAAGAAACACGCGCTTGTCATTCACACTCTGCGGCGAACACGTGTAATGGCGAATCACAAACAAACTCGAAGTACATGCTGTCGCCTCGCTTTTCTTCCGATTAATTACTGTTGAGTACTTGGTCATTCTCTCTACCTCGCTCGCCCATGTGTGCGAGCGACAGGTGATGCCTGCGTACACTAACAACGGTATGAACTAAACAACACACACACACACACATGCAGCAACAACAACTACATCGAAAACAGCAAAAAAAAAAAAAAAGATGAAGACTGACGTGCGCACACGCGTACGCGGAGTGAACTGCATGCAGGCGGTGCGATGCGCATTGTAAATCCGCGTTCGTTGATTGGTGGTTGGTCTGACGCTCTGCCCTCTCTCCTCCAACATCAGCCTCGTGACGACACCGTTGAAAGGCGTGAGTAAGCAGATCTGTCAGCGAGAGCCGTAGCGACAATGAAAAAGCACCGTTTCCCGTGTGCTTGAGTTTTTTCCCGCTCAGTGGACCACACACAAAGACACAATGGTGCACTAGTGCTTGGTTGGGCTACACAACGTACAACGTCCCCACGTGAAGGAGGCGCCCGTGTGCACGCAGAAAGAAGAAAAAGGAGAGAGATGTGTACAAACAGTGATCACACCCACGCTTCCCCCCCTCTCTCGCTCGCCAGTCTGTGTCTCGACTTCAATCTGATTTTTCTTTTTCCGTTTCGGAGCCGCGCGAACCCGCTTCTCCTTCTTTTTTTTTTTCTGTTGTTGTTCCACGCTGTGTGCTTTCGGCGTTGCGAATTACTCATGGTGCACACGCGACTAGCTGCGCTTCACGTGCCATCTGTGCGTGAAGAGCTTCATCACCGCAAGCAGCATCATGGCGCACCGATAGCCATTACCAGTCGCTCGATCGCAGTCCCATACCCAGTTGGCGCCTCCACACTTCAGGTCACCGGCGTGCATTTGCGTCTGGTGGATGTTGTCGATGCGGCGACGGAGGCGGTGGCTGTCGCTAAACTGGCTGCGCAGGCGGCCGCGGCCGCGAAGGTGCCGGGCACATCGTCTCGTGCCAGGAGCGAGGCTGCTGCGGGTAGTCGTGATTTTCAGTTCTTCGGCGGCGCCCAACCAGCCAAAAAGACCGCAGCCCCAGCGCCGACGGCGTGTACGCGTGAGAGCAAGGCTTCCGCTACGCCATCGGCGCGTGCGTCTGTGCCGGCGAAGATCTCCCCCAAAGCAGCAACCACGTCCGAGACAACCCAGAAAATGAGCGGCGCCCCACTCGCTGTCAACGTGGTCATTCGTGTGCAGACACAACCCGCAGGCGCAGCAGCAGCGGCTACAGAGGCTGGTGCCGCGCACCACACACGCGACTTCGTCGCCGCCATTGTGCCGCTTCAGCTCGGCGGCGGTGATGGCCACACCGGTCCGCACGGCGCGCAGGCCACCACAGCCGCCACGACCACCTCCTCGTCATCGCTTGCAGCCACAACTGCCCTCGGGAAGGCAGACAACACCAAAACCTTCCCCGCACCGTACCGTCCTGCTAAGAAGGGCCCTCGCCCGCCTAAACACGCAGCAGGTGCCCTAGGACAGACCTCGGTCACAGCGACCGCGCCTGTCCGTCCTCCGCTGGAGGACGCCCCTGTCTCTGCAAGCGCGTTCGTCAAAATGGATATGCGCCTGCAGGTGGAGCGTGTGCGGTTTGTCATTGAGGTGTGGCCAGGCATGCCGGACGTCTCGCCAACACCGGCAGCGGGCACCGCAGGGCAGGACAGCTCTCCGTACCGCCGTCGTCATCGCGAGGCGCAGGACGGCGACCTGGAGTCGACCGCTGTAGACGCCTCCCTGGATGTGGTTGTGGTGGGCACCGTGTCTTCGCTGGTCTAAAAGTTTCTCCATTTGTACGTTCTTCCCGGCTCCGTTCTCTCTCTCTCTTCGGCTGTGTTGCGGTAAATGTGCTAGCTGAACCCTTTCTCGCACATACACACACGACCGTCGCAAGCTAATAAACACGCTTAAAAGGTCAAAACAAAAAATATTGAAAGAAGGGCTGCTGTCCAGCAATGCCTTTAAGGAAATGCGACACCCCCCCACACGGCCAGACCTCACAAAACCCCGGCACAACAGGTAAGCGTGGTCCATTGATCGACGTGACATTCTCGAGGTCACAAGTCACGATGTGTGCGCGGACAGCCACGACCGTGCTGGGTGAGGGGATTGAAAAAAAAAAAAAAAAGATAGTTACCGGCTACACACCACCCACCAAGCGGTTGACAGGCACGCACCGTATCACACAAGCACATGCCCGCAGTGTTACCGCGCGGTTGAGCTCTCTTCCTCATGCGACAGGCGGTCCGCTAAACCAGGTTGTGCCGCGTAGCCGTTGCGATCTTTTTATCCAATCTTGTATACATTGTACTCCTACACACACCACCGCTGCTCGCGCGTATATCGTCTATCTCCCTCCCGGCTTGCACGAGCTGAAGAAGAAATTTCGCTCGTCCTCTTTTTGTTTTTCCCTTGTTTCTCGTCTTCACCGTTGTTTCTTTTTCTGTTTGTACTCTTGTGAGACACCTTTCCCTCGTTATTTTTTGCTTTTTATCTCTCGCATTCAAATTATCGAAGCTACCCGTCTGTGACGCGAGAAAACTCTGAAAACGCCCTCTGGCAGACATAGCCATGTCTAGACCATCGTTTGGCCGGACACATGTCGTTGACCTCGGCTCGATGACTCGCGAGCAGCTCATTGACGTGGCGAAGAAACAAGCAACACAGATCCGCGAAAAGAACATTGCAATCCGCTCTATGGAACAGCTTATTGAGAGTTTCACAGGCGATCGACAAGCCACAGCGAGAAGCGGCGAGGGTGATGTGACGTCGCTACCGCGCGCTAGTAGTCGTGACTGGGCGGGTGGCGACTCCCCAGTCGCCGTCGCACCGCCCTCGAGTGAGGCGTCGGCCCTGACAGAAGAGCTTCGCGCGCTTGAGGCTCGATACTATGAGGCACAAGGTGCGCTTGCCGAGAGCACGGCCGCCTATGACGCGCTCACAAAGAAAGTCTCGAGCTGGAAGGAAACGGTGATGCAGACCTCTCAACGCGACGAACAGCGCATCGCTCAACTCGAGCAGCAGCTAGCGCAGACGCGACACGCGTGCGCTCCCGCCTCTACACAAGATGCGAAGCTGGCTGACCTGACGGTGGCGGACGTCCCCGCCGCTGTGCTAGACGCCGCTGTGCAGGAGAAGCTGTCCGCGTGGAAGGAGCGCACCAAGGCGGCGCTGCAGGCTGAGCGCGACCGCGTTGTGGAGCTTGAGCAGGAGGTCGGTGCGCTGCGTGCGGCTGCTGCGGACGCCGAGTCGCGTGCGGGCGCGAGCGCTGGTGCGGATGCCGCGCTCGCTGCCGTGCGTGCGGAGCTCGAGGCGTCGCAGGCCGAGGTGGCGCGTGCTGGTGCCGCCGCGGAGGCCGCCCAGGTCGAGTCGGAGCGCACTGCTGCTGAGCTGGTGACTGCGCGCGCTGACGCTGACACCGCTCGCGCTGAGCTGGAGACCGCGCACAGTGAGCTGGCGATCGCACGCGCTGAGCTGAGTGCTGTGCGCGCTGCGCTGGACGAGGCGACTGCGAAGCTGGCTGACCTGACGGTGGCGGACGTCCCCGCCGCTGTGCTAGACGCCGCTGTGCAGGAGAAGCTGTCCGCGTGGAAGGAGCGCACCAAGGCGGCGCTGCAGGCTGAGCGCGACCGCGTTGTGGAGCTTGAGCAGGAGGTCGGTGCGCTGCGTGCGGCTGCTGCGGACGCCGAGTCGCGTGCGGGCGCGAGCGCTGGTGCGGATGCCGCGCTCGCTGCCGTGCGTGCGGAGCTCGAGGCGTCGCAGGCCGAGGTGGCGCGTGCTGGTGCCGCCGCGGAGGCCGCCCAGGTCGAGTCGGAGCGCACTGCTGCTGAGCTGGTGACTGCGCGCGCTGACGCTGACACCGCTCGCGCTGAGCTGGAGACCGCGCACAGTGAGCTCGAGAGCGTGCGTGGCGCGGTGAGTAAGCGCTGCTCGCATGAAAACACGTTCGCCGAGGCCCTCCGCGCACTCCACGCACATATTGGGTCCCTTCAAGGGGAGACCGGGCGGCTACACCAGGAGAACGCGGTCCTCCGCAACCGTGTAAATGACTTGCTGGCGTTCCGTGAGGCGGTCCAGCGTGAAGTGTCGAATGGAATGCGGCAACGAGAGTCCGCGGGGTTCGTCGCGGATCGGACCGTCCAACTTCCGGGTAGGTGTGATGTTGGCGGAGTTCCCTCAGATCACAGCGAGTTGTAGTCGGCTCTCGCTCCTTACGTAGATAGGCTTTCTCTTTGTCTGCCTATGTGTCTGCTTTTTTTTTTTCCTATCCTTGCCAAGTTTGTGCGAACACTATCCGCCTGTGCTCTCCGTCGCTTATGGGCATGTACACGGGTGACGGAACATCGTCAAGAGAACTGCTGGACCACTCGAAAGACATCATCTCCGCGGTACTTGGAGAACTGAGAAAAGCTATGCGCATGAGGACGCGTACGTGCTGCTCTCATGCCTAGATCCAAACGGAGAGTTGTCTCTCTGTATTTAAACACCAACGCAGAAGCCACACTGTACACAAGTGCGTGCGCTCTGCGCATCCCCGTCGAACGGCTTGTACGCCATCCTCACCCTCCTCACACCTGCTTGCCAGCCTTCTTCGTCTTCCCTCCTCCTGTCCCCGCGTTTCGACCTTTACGCGTCACACACGTAGCTTCCTTTCCCATCTCTTGTTTTCGCTTGCTGCACAGGTTCTTGTCCTCCCTGTTTCCCGTTTTTTTTATTTTATTTTTCATCATCCCACTCGCGACGTGGCCTGTCCTCGCGCCGCTGTCCCCCGCTGTTCTTCGATTTGCTTTTTTCCCCTGTTGACCTCCTCTATTTTCTCTTTTTGTACATTGTTTGAGTCTTTTGTGGGTACCGCACTTTGGTTGCCGTGCTGAACCTCACCCGAAGACGATAGTGATTTGATCGGTTGATTTTTATCCCTCCTTGGATTTCATTAACATAGTGTTCCCTTTTTTGTTGCTTTTTTTTTGTTTTCTTCTCGAGACACACATACACACAAACAAAAGTGAAACTTCTGTCTCCACATAATCAAGGACACTTTTATACCTCTTCTCCCCCTTCTCTTCCACATCTTAACGCGTTGCTGTCGTTGCGCTTACTCGCTCTTTGAAACAAACACCCAGTAGATCAATCCGGTAAGCATCAGCACTCGTGAACAATAAAAACAATTGGCAGACAGAGAGAGAAACGGATTAACACAACGTGTTGCCGAACCTATCGCACAACCACCCAGTTTTTTGTTTATATATCCTCACCAGTAGTTGGCTAGTTCTATTGATCTTCTAAACACACAGGCACCCACCTGAGAACACTTCATTGAAAAAAAGTTGTGTGATGCCTGAAGCACGTGATGTCGTCGTCTCTGACGTCACCACATCTGTTCGCGTGAACGCAGACGCCCCTTCAGTGAATCAGCAAGACTGGCAGCGCGTGCAGATGCCACTCGAAAATATTTTTGGCCGCGCGAGTGAGGGAAGGTCCATCTATGAGGAACTCGGCTCCGCCAAGGGTATCGCGAAGAGCCTTGGCACCGACTTGAAGAATGGCATCCGCACCAGCGACACGGCACAGCGCCGCACCTTTTTCGGCGCCAACAAGCTCCCCGAGGACCCTCCGCTGACCTTCTGGGAAATTTATAAGGACGCTTGGAGTGACAGCATGATCCGTTTGATGGCGATTGCCGCTATCGCGTCTCTCGTGCTCGGCCTCACAGTGCCTGAGCCAGGCGAAGAGGCGGTCAACTACAAGACGGGTTGGATCGAGGGCTTTGCCATTCTGTGCTCTGTGTTTATCGTGACGACGGTCTCCTCTGTGAACGACTACCAAAAGGAGCAGAAGTTCCACAAACTCACCGAAGAGAACTCCGCCCAGCCGATTCGTGTCATTCGCGATGGTGAGGTCAAGACCATTGATGTGACGGAGATTGTGGTGGGCGACTTGGTGAACCTCGCGCCTGGTCTGGTGACGCCTGTCGACGGCATCTACGTGTCGGGTCTCAGCGTGGTCATTGACGAGAGCAGCGTGACCGGCGAGAACGATCCCAAGAAGAAGAATGAGGAGGCGCCTTTCGTCCTGACCGGCACCGTCGTCAACACGGCTGAAGACGCATACATTCTCACGTGCGCTGTTGGCGAGCGGTCCTTTGGCGGCAAGCTGCTGATGGAGTCGCGCTCTGCCGGCGCGCCGCGACCAACGCCTCTTCAGGAGCGTCTCGACGACCTCGCCGAATTTATCGGGCGCTTTGGTGTCTCTGTGGCCGGTGCGCTTTTCGTGATCCTCGCTTCAATGGAGATCTACCGCCTCGTGAAGAAAGAGAAGGGTGCGAGCTTCAAGAAGTTCCTCGACTACTTCCTGCTGTGCGTGGCTGTCATCGCCGTCGCCGTGCCTGAAGGTCTGCCGCTGGCCGTCACGATTGCCCTGGCATACTCGCAGCACAAGATGCACGACGACAACAACCAGGTCCGCCGGCTGCGTGCGTGCGAGACGATGGGTAACGCCACTCAGATTTGTTCGGATAAGACAGGTACGCTGACGCAGAACTTGATGAGTGTGGTGCAGGGCTACGCGGGTATGACCCGTTTCCGCATCAATCGCCCTGGTGATATTCCCGAACCTCTGCCACTGGCCAAAGTCAATCCAAAGATCAAGGCCATGCTTTTCGAGGGCCTCGCCGTGAACAGCTCCAGTGAAAAGGAAGTCGTCAATACAGATAAGGATGGTCACCCGTGCCCGCCCTTCTGGCAGTGGATCGCGGACAAGGGCAACAAGACGGACAACGCGCTGCTCGATTTCGTCGACCGTGGTATGATGACGGAGGATGATATTGGCGATCTCCAGTCCCGTCCCCATCAGGCTCTCCGTGAGAAGTTCCGCAAGAACGGCTTCATGATCTTCCCCTTCACGAGCGACCGCAAGCGCATGAGCGCTGTTGTG